>BJBW01007066.1:0-19628 GCA_004320125.1 Scolopax mira | reverse complement strand
TCTCTCCTATAAGACCCCTTTATTTACCAAAGGGGCTCTAAGGTCCCCCCAGAGCCTTCTCTTCTCCAGACTGAACAACCCCAATTCTCTCAGCCTGTCCCCACAGCAGAGGTGCTCCAGCCCACGGATCACCTTTGTGGCCTCCTGTGCACCCGTTCCAACAGGTCCATGTCCTTCTTATGTTGAGGACTCCAGAGTTGGATGCAGTACTCCAGGTGGGGTGGAGTAGAAGGGCAGAATCACCTCTGAGATCCAGGGGCAGGAGTGCCACAAGGTGTTGCCTCTGCCACATTCTTCCTGTCTATAACAAAGGCACTGGCTCTCACTGACCATGTTGCATTAGCACAGAGATAAATTTTAGTCCTTTCCTTCTAAATGAGGCTGGAGCTGGTGAGTGGTGCCAGACTGGCAACCATGTGGTGTTTATTGCCCGCTTCGTTGTGCTTCCTAATATCTTGTTTGCTATTTTGGAAGGCATCAATGGATTAAGCAGTGGTTTTCCTCGGGCTGCTCGAGTCTGTCTGCTGAGCTCCTGTGCCAGCTCCTGAGTCTGCTGAGCTCCTGAGCTCCCCTCTTACCAGTGCTGAACAGCATTCACTGTCCTATTTGTGAAAGTGCTTAGGTCCCTCCCATGTTTGTAATAGCCCTTTCCAGTCTTGGAAAGCCCAACTGCAGAAGTACAGTCCGTTTCTGCCCTGCACACCATCCCCACTTCTTGACTTCTACATCTTTTTTTGTACTGGGTCAACGTTATTCATTCTTCCATCTTTTCTAGACAGCTGTCCCCTCGCTGTCCTACATATTGAGCATTGCACTCTGGGCACAATCTGGCTTTTCCCATCCAGCTGGTCTGTCCTACAAGGTCTGTGCTGAGCTGCCCAAATTCAGTCTTGTTGGACCTGGGCAAGCTTTTAGGGTATTTCAAGAACTGGTTATGATTAGCCAGGTCCTCCCCAGGGTCTGGAGACACCCTGCTTCTCACTAGACAGCCAGTTATTAACTCATCTCCATGTTTAATTTTTCTTGGCAGGTTTTTCCATCCTCCAGTCTCAAGGCTTGCCTGAAGATTTTGGCAGAGGGTTCTGGGTAGTCAGTGGCTCGACCTATAGCCCATGTAGTGTCATGAGTGCCTGGATGTCTATGCTTCCTCCACATACGTACCTTCCAGATACCATCCAAGTGGTCCTGGGCTTGTTGTAAAGTCCATCTAGAGACAATGTCTAAATTCTTGTAAATGTTGTCTAAACAATCTCTCTCAGATTTCTGCCCCAAGGGGCCTGACCAAAGGTTAAAATCTTCTGCACCTGGACAGAGCTTTCATGTTAATATGGAATTTGCAGAATCATTGTGATGACAGATTGGGATTTTTTGGTCTCGTTTTTCAAGATTTTGATTTTTCACCCCTGCACCACTGATTCCCCTTCCTGGAGCAGTAATAAAGATATTTAGTAACATGTCATCCAGCAAAATGCCTGGAGGCAGCTGACTGTTAACCTTTTGTCATAATGAAAACTGACCTACTTTTAAGTTTAGGTTGTTTTTGTTCTTTTCCTTCTTCTTTCTCCTGACCTGCTTTGGCCCTTCACATTGTTTTGTACCTCAATCCCTGGTAGTCACCTCAGGAGTTACAACATCTCAGACCTTTACAATCTGAAAAAGAATTAAAACAACTGGTTTACAGTTTCTTTTTAATTTCCGCTGAGCTATTGACTCCTTTAAAGAATTGCAAGGGACAATTGGGCTGTGCTTTTCCTTACAAGGACCAGGCTATCATAGCCCTCGCCTGTGTTCTGCTGTTTTGTTCTGTTTTAGCCATTTTACCATGATGTGTAAGGCTCTATTACTCTATTCATCATTCTAACAGCTAAGACTTTTTGTAAAGCTCTGTTATTTGTAATCAGCAACAGGGGTTGTTCTTAAATAGAAATTGGATGTTCTTGTTAGAGAGTCAACTGTTGGTGACTGCAGGTCATTAGGACTTCTTGTCATCCGGAGCAGCTCTTCCTAAGGCATAGGCTTCCAGGATGTGGAAGTCCCTGACTGACTTTAAGGTCTCAAAATAATCAATGAGAAGACACTATTAGAATATATATATAAATATATGTATATATAAAAGAATATAGTTCATACACTTTGATTTTAGGCATCTGTTCTACCATGACCTGACCTTGATCAGCCTGTTTCTCTTTATTTACTATAAATGCTGTTTTTTCTCACGAGTTCAGACATACATCCATAATTACTGATGCCTATGGTTTTCTTCTTCACCAGGCTGTTTTGAGAAAACACTATTTTTGTGGGTGTTTTTTTTTGCTTTTTCTTTGAATGGCAGTGCTGCATCCCTGGTTCTATCATCCCCATCTCTTAGATCATCTTCTCACTTTGGGTGTAAGTTAAGCTTTTGTCACCTGAAGCTTTTGTAGTTTGATTTTGCATCTTGAGGTATTTGTTTTTCAGAGACCAATTCATTTTCTTCTTACTCTTAAGAGTGTGGCATAGTATTTTAATCACAGAATCACAGGATCGCAGAATGGTAGGGCTTGGAAGGGACCTTCAGAGATCATCTGGTCCAGCCCCCCTGCCAAATAACAGCATTGTTTGATTTGCCCCATCATCTTGGTCATGATGGGTCTTTTGTAGTTAGAGAGAAGAGGCATAGTATTGTCTTGGTAATTATAGACTTTACATGAGTAAAGGCATTTACAAGCTGTCAGTCTGTGATAATGAAATTAAAGAAAAACAATGTCCTGATTTTGATGCTTACTTTTAATTGAACAAATGAAAAGCTTTCTGTTTCGGCCTGCCAGGGTTATCTAAGTAATATTCTGGCAAGTTGCCCTTTCACCAGCATGACAGTATGTTCCAGCAGTAAAAGGGGGGGGGGGGGGGGGGGGAAAAAGGGGGGGGGGGGGGAATAAATTCTATTGAAAAACACCCAATAATTGAATATAATGTTGATTGCAGATTAGAGGGAGACATTTATTTGTACAGTTTAGGAGAGAATGAGTAAAGTGAAAATGTGAGTAACAGAATGGCTGGTCCCCCTCAGGATGAAATTTAGATCTTGTTCTTTGTTGGAGAATGATACAAAACATACTTTGATATGACCTTGCAACGGCATCTCGAATCAGGCTCAGATTTCTAAAGCTGACAAAATGTATTTTCCTACTGTAGCTTTGGTGTCTACACAACCTGCAACCTCAAGGATTTGCAGAGTTCACTTCTGCAAATAAAAGATCAATCTGTCCACTTCCACATCTAAAAAATGTATGGAAATCCAAAAGTTGGGAGATGTACAGGAGAGACCTGTATAAAATAAAGTGGAGAGTCAAATAAAAGTGGTCTTGTCCTCACACCTGGCTTTGGCAGAACCATTGTGGGACGTTTTTTCCAAGCCAGTTTATATGAATAATGTCTACTACATGGTTCAAAGTCCAGCCTCTCAGCATCGTAGTGTGCAGCACATTGACACCAACCCTGGATGCATCCTCTGGTCCCACCTCCCCAGAGGTCTGAGTTTTTATAATCTTCTAAGTCTTATGAAAGAGTTACCATTAAAGTATGAGCGAAGCTTGGTCTGAGACAACAACAAAAAATATTTGGCCCCAGTAAAGGGTTTAACCCTGTGGCTTCTTTTGTGCTATAGCTTTTGCTGGATGCTTGGAAGACTGCAAAAAATTATTGTCCTAGCAATGAATGTCCACTAGAAAACAAGCTTGTGTCTGGACAGTTCTATTTTGGGGGAGAGAAGTAGTGCGGGGAGAAGTTTTCCGAAATTAATTGAAATGTGGCTATCAGCTTCGATAGGACCAGGTTTGTCTTCCCATTCTTTTAGTGAAAACCAATTATTCAGTTCTTTCCTTAGGTTGGTGGTGTTGTTCTTGGATGGAAATTTCTAGGAAGAAATTCTTACTTTTTACTGTGAGGGTGGTGAGATGCTGGCCCAGGTTATCAAGAGAAGGTGTGGATGCCCCATCCTTGGAGGTTCAAGACCAGGCTGGATGGGGCTCTGAGCAACCTGGTCTGGTGGGAGGTGTCCCTGCCCATGGCAAGGAGGGTTGGAACTGGATGATCTTTAAGGTCCCTTCCAACCCAAACCATTCAATGATTCTGTGATTCTATGAAGTCTTATGGCAAGAAGGGAAATGTCTCAAGAGGGGCTAAAGTGTGTAAAATATCTCGGGTAAAAGTCCTGTTCTCCTGTGGCTTGAGCCAGATTGTAGCCTATTCTGGTTTGATTTAGGTCATTCCGGATGGCGGGAGGATCACAGCAAGCAAGAATGCAAAGTGCCTTCCCTGAGAGATGAACAATCCAATTTCTGCACAGCAAGGGAGCAGGGAAATTTAAACCCAATGGCATTAATATAGAATTTATCAGGAGAAAGTGGAAAGTCGAATAGCCAGCTGAAATGCAGCTACACTTTCCTGAAGTTTAACTTTTTGTCGGTAACGCAACTTCATGTTATGGGATTATAATGTCTCTGTGTTAAAATGGAGAGGAAATCATCATAGTTCATTGCACTTATCTAATTCCCTTTTCTTCCCACAGCCCCACAGACCTTGGAAATAAAGGTGGGAGTGGGGGGCAAAAAAAAAAAAAAAATAAATAAAAGGAAAAGAAGAAAATTAAGATCGGAATGAAACCTTGAAATTGGCAGCTGTCAGCAGCCCTCAGGACAAGTGATAAAATGCTACATTAAAGTAGCTACAGTGTGAAATGCCATTGACAGAACAACGAGGATGGGAAATCACTTTATATATGTGCTTACCAGGATAAACAGATGTGACTGAGGGCAACTCCATTCTGTCACTGAACACTTGAAAGGGTAAAATTTATGGCAATCTATTTTCTTTTACCAAAAAAAAAAAAAACCCAAACCAACGAAAACGATACAAAACTAAACCCAAAGAGGCTTCTGACAGAGGTGAGGGTTCAGTGCACATGGGAGGGTGGGAATCAGGGCAGAAACACTCTCCTGTAATAAACCATTTTGAGAGTCCAATAAATTGAAACGTGGCAGTGCTCAATGATGCTGAGAAAGGGGGGATCGTTCCTGATGGCGCACACTTTGCAAAGGTGGGGAACACTCTACAGGCAAGACCTGGGGTCTTTCAGAGGCAAAATTTGCAAAGGGATATAAGTTTGATTTTCTGCTGAGCTGGGGGTGGCTGGGCAGTAGCCGATTGTGGAGCCAGCCCAAATTTAAAGGATCTTTTAGGCTTTGGAGGGGAGCTGAAGGACTGTATATGCCAGCAAGGATGCCCATCCACTAATCAAAGGTTTCTGAGTGCTTTCATGATTTCTGGCACCTGGGGAGCTGCAGTGGGCAAGGTGTCTCCACCCCCTTCTCATCAGCACATCATAGGAGACACCTGGTATGGGTGCAAGTAATCAAAGCTCAACCAGATTCAGGTGGGGAAGGTTGGGGTGGAGCATGAAAACAGAGGAGCAGAGCACATTGTGGGTGTTTTCAGAGGTTAGCTCACGTGTGAGAAGGTGGAGAATTGTATCTCTGGTGATTCAGCACATCGATGTTTAGTGAAGCTAAGGACTCCTCCAACCTCCTGGTGGAAAATAATCGTAAGCCAGACTGCCTTGAGGAAGCCACGGGTTGGGTCTTATAGGACAAGGGTGCCTGTAGGAGATTTTATCAGATAAATGACTCTGCTGTCACTATCTATAACTATCTAGGCAACAACAAACAAACAAATGAAATTTATGGGGTTTTTTTGATATTGCTTAAGGAGGCAGAATCTTTGTTCTGGTTTTGTTCTAAGTTGTCTCTTCCTGTTAGCAACTAAGAAAATGCTGCAGTTATGTTTGATTGTTACCACCCTGGTTCTGCTGAGAGATGACTAGTGGTCAGTAAGGACTGGATAGAGAGCTCAAATCCATCAGTTTATGCCAAATCATCATCAAGCAGTGAGAACTTATGGGTTGTCACCAGCCAAAAACCAGTCCAATGATTCTGTATTCTCTCTCTTTCAGAAGTGTTTGAACTACTGTAGTGGCTCTTCAGTGTTGTTCACTAGGGCCTGATATTAGTATGTTGATATTACTTAGTATTAATCAAAGGTCAAATGTCTATGTATCTATATCATACTCTGTGACATATTGTAAAGGTGGTATGATTGGTATAGTGCTTGAAGTTCTCTGTGCTGGAAAATTACTCATTTTGCCAATTTACCTTGAATGGGAAAAGAATTAATTAGCTACAGTCTTAACAGTAGCCTTTTTAAGGCACCTTCAATCTGCAAACAGTCCTCTGCTTTTCATCCCACCCCTCTAGAGTCATCCAGCTTTCC
Organism: Scolopax mira; assembly: GCA_004320125.1. Lineage (NCBI taxonomy): Eukaryota > Metazoa > Chordata > Aves > Charadriiformes > Scolopacidae > Scolopax > Scolopax mira. The sequence continues at coordinate 13,322 of BJBW01007066.1, read as the reverse complement.
CAAGGCTTCACTCTTTGAGCCAGCGGCACCAGTGTCTTGCTGGGAACCAGCTGAGCTGTTCCCAATTCAATTCCAGCCCCTCCCCTGCCTCATTTGTAGGTTAAAGTAAATTTAAAACAATCCATTGGAAGCTGATGTGGATTCAGGGAGCCCAAGCCGAGCGTGACTGAATATAAATCCTTCAAGCTTTCTAATAAACTGGATAGATTAGTCCAAATTCTTCAATGTTAGCATTTCCTTGTGGAGGACAATGCAGGTGGGACTTACTTAAAGGCAGGATAACTTAATTCTCTGCTGGGTGACTGGTGGTTTTCTAAGCACAGGGGTCGCTGCTCTGTCACTGCAGACATGGTCAATGGTTTCTAAATGCAGCCTTTGGGACAGGGGCTGGTTGTGGTTTGCTTTTGCACGCAGCTGATAGATGGCACACTGCTGTAAGGATTCCCTGCCTACAGATGCTGTTGTTCCCTGCTAAAGATGCTGCCTTCTGATTGTTATCTCTTGCTATTTAATGACAGAAGATGTCTTTGTTGCTATTGATAAGTCAGTTAAAGTTTATTGAGTTTTGTCTTTTATTTTCACGGACGGGGATGGTTAGCACAGCAGAGATTTGTTGGATTTGTCTTAATGCATAGGAGCTGGGGGAGAGGTGTGTGCTTTAATCAGTTTAGCGACTGGAGTTGATAGGAAGTTTGTGGATGCTGTCTGGAATAGTCTGTATCTCTCTGACTTCGAGGGTTTGTATGGATTGCATTGAATATTAGACAAGCGTAGTTAAGATCGATCTTTAAACATCATCAAATCCATCTCTCAGCTATCAGACAGCACCAACTACCCAAATCATTACCTTCTTGTAGGCATGTCTTTTGTTGCAGTTTGAGCCCATGAATGTCTCACCAAAAAAAATCGTGTTACTATTTATGAGTCCCAGACAGTTTGAAAATACGTAACCCTTCATCTGAGCTCCACGAGCCCACTGTTGGCCCTCTGTAGGCTCTGAAGGGAGCCCAGGGCAAGTTGCTGAGCAGTAAAAGTAGGTGTAGCAGACATCAACATGCAATCCACCAACTCTGCTCCATAAATAGCAGCTCTTTCCTTTAGAGACTCAAATGACCTAGCCTTTTTTTTTTTTCCTGTGAGAGCATCTCCCCAATCTGCCAAAGACACATAATCATTCATTTTACTTTGTCAGTTTTGCTTAATTGTTTGAATGATAGCTGCTTTGGTCAGAGAGTGAGCTGCTTGTTATTCATAATGGCCATTTTAATCACAGTGCTGGTCAAAGATGTACATAAGATTTATGGATTTGGGGTGTCAGAGGCCATCTAATACTGTACTGGTGACCTGCATACATAAGAAAGAGCTCCAATGAACACAGCACGAGCAACAAACACAACAGAATGGTGGAAGCCATTGTGCAGCTGGAAAACTATGATGTAAATGCAGTAATGGAAACCTGGAGGGATGACTCACATAACTAGAGTGCTGATGTCATGGTTTGGGCTGGGCACTAAAAGGAAAAACAGATGCTCACAAAGCCACTTTCTGTTGTTTGTCAGCAGTCCTGACTAACCAGGGAGGTCCCAGTTGACTGGAAGTTAGCAAATATGGCACCAGTCTACAAGAAGGGCCAGAATCACGGAATTGGCAAAGTTAGACGGGACCTCTGGAGATCATCTATTCCAACTCCCCTGCTAAAGCAGGGTTGCACAGACCATATCACTCAGGACTAGAACCAGAGAGGTTTTGAACATCTCAGAAAAGGACTCCCCAGCTTCCCTCAACAGCCTGTTCCAGAAGGAGGATCTGGGGAACCCCCTGCCTGTCAGCTTGACCCCAGTGCCAGGGAAGGTTTTGGAGCAGATCATCTTCAAGTACCATCGTGTGGCATGTACAGGACAACTAGGCGATTGGGCCTGGTCAAGGTGGGTTCATGAAAGGCAGGTCTCTCTTGACTCTCGTGATCTCCTCCTGTGACAAGGTGACCAGTTCAGTGGATGAGGGAAAGACTGCAGATTTCGTTTACCTCAACACTAGCAAGGCCTTTCATATGGTTTCCCTCAGCATTCCCTCAGAGAAACTGGCTGCTCATGACCTGGGTAGACCTGCACTTCACTGGCTTAAAAACTGGCTGGATGACCAGGCCCAGAGAGATGAGGTGAATGAAGATAAGTCTAGTTGGTGGCCGGTCACAAATGGTGTTCCCCAGGGTTCAGTACCGGGGTTGGTTCTGTTTAATATCTTTATCAAATATCTGGATGAGGAGATGGAGTGCACCTTCAGTTGCACCAAGTCCCACCAAGTTGGGTGGGAGCATTGATCTGCTTGAGGGTAGGAGGGCCCTCCAGAGGGATCTGGACAAGTTGGATCCATGGACAAGGGCAATGGGTTGAGGTTCAACAAGGCCAAGGGCCAGCTCCTGCACTTGGGTCACACCAACCCCATGCAGCACTACAGGCTTGGGGAAGGGTGGCAATGGGGACATTGTGAGGCAAAGGTGTAGTTTTAACCAGAAATTGGAAATCTTCAACTGGAAAGTGAAGACAGACAGTTGGAAAGTAAAGCAAACTGTCACACAGTCTTTAGTGTCTGCCTTAGACATTGGCACCTTTTATCTGATAGGAAGGTGGGTGAGAAATGAGAGCTTTTTGGCCTGCTTTTCCTATTAGGAATTTGGAGGTGATCCAGAAGGAAAGAAATGAGGAAGAAGTATTAAGTATAATTTATGAAGAGAGATTACAGGAATTTACCAACTGCAGGCTCAGAAAGTGCAGCAGTGATTAGTTGAGCCATGATGACTATGTAGAAATACTTGATGTGTAATAGCATTGAAAAAAAAAAAGCGTAGAATAATTTAAAATATTAAGGTTGAAGGTAGTAACAAATTACCAAGTAGTAGCTAAGGACAGAAATGTATAAATTAAACATTAAGAAAAAATCCTTGAACAATGAGATTAGTCATTTTGGATATAACGGATACTTTTAAAAAAGAAGCTCTCCCATGCAGAGAATGGTGGCTAAAACCACATGAGGGTTGTTTTGGAGAGCCAGCTCCAGCAATTCTGATTTTTACAGGAGGTGAGAGCTTCCTTTTTTTTTGTTATAAGCCTTTTAGCTGTAGGTGTAATTAATCGTCCCTCAGATACCTTTACTCAGCATTTGTGCTGTTTAAGTAACCTGCATTATTGACTGAAAATAAATGAGATAAGTGTCAACTTATCCACAGCGCCAAAATCTGGAGTAGTCTACAAAGAACACGGAATTTGTTTTTGAAACAAGTAGGGGAATATAGGGCAGAGACATTTTTTAACTTTTTTTTTTTTTAACTTGTCTGGAGAATGTTTCTTTGCCCAGTTTGTACCATTAGGGAGCATGTGAACCTTGGGAACACCTTGGATACGTGGTGACTTGGGTGAAGTTAGATTGGTTTATTTTTTTTATTTTTTCAAGAATAAATAGTGCAGCTAAATTAATTAGTCGATAGCTGCAGATCAGACTCTGCAATCAGTATTTTATTTAAGTAAAATAATTGAGTGGCAATTGATAATACATGACAGCTTAAGATTGCTCTAATTGCTTGGTTTCCCAGAACACTCCTAAAAAGAAAATTAATTTCTCCATTGTATTTTTCTGGTGAAGTGACCCTCGTGGAAATAAATCCAGAGTGAATAATTAATAGAGCTGCAAACAAAGTGTAAAAAGTCTTGAAGTTTTTGTCATAATCGTTGCACAGCTTCTAGTTTTGAAGATAACATACCGCCTGCAATAAACTACCTTTCCTGGGGCTGGTATCCGCCAGAGTGATAGATTGAAGCTACTTCCCTCAATACTCGTATTAGTTTATATTTTGCAGCCCGGGGCAGCAGGAAGGAGATGCTAAAGGAAAAGTCAGTGTGTAAGATACTGAGTTTGGAGTTTGCTTATGGATTTCCATATCTTTGGTGTCTTAGCACTTAGGAGACTTTCTTCTTCTTCTGATCCACAAAAAAGTGGAGCTGGAAATATTAAATGCATTTTATTTTCTTTTTAAAAAGACTGAGTGTCCCAAGCAAGCATTCCTATTGTGTATATATTGTATAAAAAAAAAAAAAAGGTTTTATGGGTTACTGTAAGAACCCATATACCTCACTTTATGCAGTTTGTTGTTGAAGAGACCCCATGGCTCATTGGAATGGTTTGGAAGCCGATAAAAAATAAATGTGTGATACAGACTAATAGTTCCTGGTGGGCAGGTAACCACACCATGAACCAGTCCTTGGCAATTGCATCCGAGTGCTGTGTTTATTGTCCAGCTTTTGCAGAAAGAATGTGTTGCTCATAAAAGTCTTTTCTCAGACAAAAGCCTGGATAATTATGGGGGGACATCACTTCTCTGCTTGGTGTGGCTTTTGGTTTTACATTTCATGTTGTATTTAATTTTCCCTCTCACAGTATCAGGCAAGCAAATTTCACACATCCTAAACTGCACCCTGGATCTAATTTCTAATGGATATTCTCTATTGGGAGAACCTTTCTTCTTCACTGAGCATTTTTATTTCTAGACTATGAAGGCCACAATGTCAGGTGTTTCATTATCTCTATTTATATTTATTCCTTTTGGGTCTTTCATGCATTTATTGCTGTGCCATCTGATTATCCCATAAGCATAAGCGAATTTACCTCAGAATGGACTTCTTAATTCAACTCCAGGAAGCTGGGACATGTTAATTGGCCAAAAGTCCCACAAAAGCCTTTCTAGCATAGCAGAGCAAGCAATATTTCTAGCATGTGAGTGTCTTTCACCTGCAGCCCAAGGGGTTGGTGGAAACACAAGGATATTGATCTTTCCTTAGAGCAGCAAGAAACTTGGTTGTAGGAGAGCAAAAAGGTAGGATTTGTAGTGTGGGTGCAGATAATTTCTTCTGTAACACGGCCAAAATAAATATATAACCTAAGAAGTGTAAAGAATAAGTATTAGGTGTGAGCAGCCTAATGCATTTTTGGTGTTATTGCTTCCAAATATGCATTATAATATCACAGAGACCAGCACCAGCTGCGTTAACAAATCGCAGTAACATCAGACACCGAGTAAAGGGAAATAAAATTGTGACACGTTCCCTCTTGGAGAGCAGAGCTGATGTTCTCCATCACACCCAGGAGAGTAATGACATCAAGTCCCTCTTCGTTTTCGTGGCTTGTGGATCTCCCTTCAGCTTTCCCTCTTTGTGGGCAACTCATTATCTGGGGTTTGAGTGTCCAGGGGAAGAGGAGGCAGTGGAGATGAAGGAGGAACGGTGCATCACAGAATATGGAAATGGACATACCCTTTTTCAACATGGATGATTTCTGAGTCATTTCTCTGTTTTCTGTGTACCTTAACTTTCTTGCATAATTCCATTATTCCTCATACAACTGTTGTTTTTCCGAGGACAGCCTTTTTTGCCCTCGCTCTGCCTGATATCAAATGATCACGCCATTAACTTGAGGGCAAAATGGAAGCAGTGCAGCTTTTCCTTGTCAAAACTAAGCGATGGAAAGCAATTTTTATTTTATTTTTTGTTTTGTTTGCTTGCCTGTTATCAGAACATATCAGTGTTCGTGCTTATCTTGCACCAGAGTGTTTAGCCAGGGAAAAAAAAAAAAAAAGCCTGAGAGTTAAGGTCTGTTTTGTGCTACTGTAAGACAGAAATAGGCTGTGTTTGTGTCTCTGCAATCTGCCGAGCCTAAAATGCTCATTTAACACCTGGTGTATGCCTGGGGCAAGTTAGATCTTAAAATTATTAGTGTATCTGTATATTACTATATATAACATAACTGTCATATCTTACTATTTATACAGGTGGGTGTATTTGTGGTACACAAGAACACATGTGTATATTTGCCTGTATAAATACTCACATATACAGCCATATATATGAAGTCACCTTCACAAACTGCTGAATTTAAATGAAATTTTGGATGTAAATTAATTTGAAGCTCAAAATCACAGTTGGTAACAAGAACTTTTGATGCGATCTTTGATACTTTATTGAATGACACATTTTCCCAAATGCACGGCGAGGATGCCTGCTTTAAAACAGAGCTATTGATGACCTCCTCCTCCATTAACACGTCTCCAATTTCCAAATCTGAAGAGGTTTAAAAGGGCAAAGAATCTCTTGCTGTCATTTGTATTATTATATTTCGCTGAGGCTACAGTCCAGTTCCAACCTTCACTACTGCCTTGGAACTAATAAAGTTCCTGTGAAAGAAAATATCTGCCTTGAGCAGTCTTTGATCTCCATAAAGGCAAACACTGAGGAATAGAAGACATGGGAGACAGTGAGAGAAATGCATGTTTCAGGAAACTTTGTCCAGGTGTAGGGTCATGCAGACAACACCAAGCTGTTGTCAATACCCCAGAGGGAAGGGTCGTCATCCTGAGGGACCTGGACAGGCTGGAGAGGTGGACCCAGGTGAACCTCATGAGCAGGTTATTTTAATTATGCAGTGCAGGGCTGCACTGTCCTGATGGGCCACTGACCACTGAGGCAGCAAAATAAAGAGGAACCACACACCAGCGAGCAAGAAGGAGCAAGAAAGTCCCTGCACTGGCTGTTGTTCAGTCCCGGAGGAGAACTAACCCAGTCTGTAATTGCTGTTCTGGATAGCTTCTGCCCTCAAAACAATTTTCTGCTGGTCTGTTGTTGCTTAGGCTGAATCAGTTTGATTTATCGAATGTCATTTTTTTTCTGCCCAGCCATAGACAAGAGAAAAATATTTGTTGAAAGGCTGTTGCAGCAAGATTTAGTTTTTGCCCATCTAGCATCAGAGAAGCTTGCTCACTTTTTATACATTTTTTTTTTTTTTCCCTTCCTTCCCTGATCTTGCAGAAGGGAATGGGGATAGACAAACACCTGGAGGACCTCTCTGACGAAGAAAAACTGAGAGACCTGGGTCTGTTTAGCCTGGAGAAGACTGAGAGGGGATCTCATCAATGCTAAGAAATATCTAAGGGGTGGATGTCAAGAAGAGTCAAGAGAACCCTTCTGTGTGGTGCCCGGTGACAAGGGGTAATGGGCATAAGCTAGAACACAGGAAATTCCATCTCAACATGAGGGAAAACTTCTTTCCTTTGAGGGTGGCAGAGCCCTGGAACAGATTGCCCAGAGAGGGTGTGGAGTCTCCTTCTCTGGAGATCTTCCAAACCCACCTGGATGCATTCCTGTCCAACCTGCTCTGGGTGACCCTGCATTGGCGGGGACTTGGACTAGGTGATCTCTGAAGGTTCTTTCCAACCCCTACCATTCTGTGACCCACGCTTTGCTTATCTTCCTGTGTGCTCTGGATCTCTGGTTCACACATGTGGACTATAGGGTAGGAGGATACACAAGGAACATCTCATCATCTCTTTGGTAAAACATGCCAGAGAGATCACAAAGGGGTTCTTTTTCCCTTTTTGTCTTTTTTCCAAAGTTAACAAGCACTAGGGTTTAGTTTTGCTTTATTTTGTTTTGGAGTTCTTCCATATACCTTCAGGGGTTTGGGGTTTTTTTTATAGCTCTCCTGGCTGCCCATTGCAGAGTGGATGATGGGGGGAAAAATGAGGCCTAACTTGTAAAATTCAGCATCTCCCGAATGCTGTGTCAGCAATTAGTTTAGAAGTTAATTTGTAGTCCTTTGAAAAAGAAAAAAAAAAAAAACAAACAGATGGTTAGTAGACACAAAACCACATGTGCTGAACAGGACCGAGCACTGGTATTTCTGATCCCATTTTTCATACAAACCTCAGCCAAACGCTCTTAGAAATAAGTGTGACTCTTCCCTTGAGGACCCAAGCTGACTTTGATAAAGGATGATGGGGTCGGGCTAAATGGGAGAGAGAAATTATTGACAGCACACGCTTGTTCCTTCTGCTTCTGAAAGGAGCGTGTTTGCCCTCCCTGGTTTATTTAACACCGTTCTTGTGGCTGGAACACACAAGTGTCCTTAGAACATCATTAAGGTCAGGTCTGATAGAAGTTCTCAGTGTGGATAAATCTTCACCCCCACTAAGTATGGCAGGGGAAGAGAGAGGAAGTTTACTTGTCTGCTGTCTCGGCAAATACCTCAGTAATGTTCATCCCATGGGGAAGTGGGCTGCTGGGATTTATGCATAGGTTGTTCCCATCTTGGTGACGGTGTCTGGGTTTTACAACCCAACTTGCTCAGAGATTAATTTAAAAAAAAATGCTGAAAATGTGCTCTTGTTAAACTAAAAAATGAGGTATGTACCCTTTTAGTTTATCCACAAGTAGATATTTCCAGCAGTTTCTGTGCCAGAATTGGAATTTCAGATTTTTTTTCCCAAAATGGGAACTTCGTAGTGACATTATTCACTTAACAACTCGGGTTATAGACTCAAATAGTCCTCAAATAGCCATTTTAACTCGGTACTTTCTGTTACAATGTTTCCAAACCAACTTTCCCTGGTGAGAGTTAATCTCCCAGATCATTAGGATCCCACACTCTTTCCTTTCTCTGGTTTTCTCATTTACATGACTTGTTTATTGGCTCTTCTCTGCTTTAGTCATCTTTAGTTACTGCCATTTCTTTATGCCATCTCTGATTTTTACCGATGACTAGTCTTAATCCTTTTTTGTTCCAGCATGGGTGACGTCAAATCCTGTATATTAATATTAATCTCTATGATAAATTTCTCCTGGGGGGGGGGGGAATAATAAAGAGAGGATTTAGATGAAACAATTTAAATGTCTCCCTCTTGCTGTTGAATGTAGGGAGGGAATTCTTGTCAGATAAGAAAGGCCAGTGTTGATTAAAACCCAAGACAGCCCAGCCTCATTAGCTGGCAGGGAGACAGTGCTTTTGGAACAGTAGCAAGCTCTTGTATTCCTGGTTTCTGGGGGGTCAAAGGGATTTATGAGGAGCTGTATTTCACTGTGCATAGTGTGTGCAAACACAGGAAACCAAAGGCAGTCAGATTTTGCTAACACTGGTGAGTTCAGAGGTACCTCATGACGGAGCTAACCTCACAGGAGGGAACAGAAATGTAGCTCCAGGGTATATTCCATTATGGAAGGTCTTTATTTCTGGCTATTTTTCTTTCTTCTATTTTTTTTCCTCTTCTGTTTTGCTTACTTATATCAGGGACTTCAAAATGTCACATTGCCAGGTTAAATCATTCAACAGCCTCCTTGCTTCAGGTCAGATTGCTTTGTGCTCTGTGCTTTACAACTCTTTTTTTTTTTTCCTTAAATAAAGTAATCCCGCTTTTTCTTTCCAGATAGCTCAGTGGTTGGCTTTTAAGGAATTCATATTTGCTGAACAATAGTTTTAAGTGCTGTTAGAATGTTATGAAAAGGATCTATACTCTGCAGCAGCAGAGGGCTGTTTCATCCCAAGTACCTGGATATAAATGGTAAATCTGAAACAGATATTATTTTCATATACAGCATTGAATTTCCTTCCTCAGCTTCCCTCCTTGTTATAATATCCAGAGATCAGCAGACACACAGCTCGGCTCCTTTGCAGGTAATTAGCTGAGGAGGACCCTGTAGGAGTCAATAAATCATCTGATTTTTCTCAAACCAGTTTTCCTACTTGTTTTATTCCACTGGAAATACTTGGAAGGGGCGTGTATAATTCAATATATTGTAATAGAATCATAGAATGGTTAGAGTTGGAAGATACCTTAGAGATCATTGAAATAACCTCTATTGAGCCAAACGTACACGTGAAAATAAGTTTGTGAGTCTTAAGCTGCTGTCACTTAAAGTGCTATAAAAGAAGAACAAAACTAACAAAAAAAAAAAAAGAGCTTTGTTTGGGTTGTAAATAACAGAAACCAAAGATGGATATCAGTGGCAATTTAACCAGGAGAGACAAATGAACATTCTGGGATGTTTTACTATTATTATTTGTTTGTTTGATTTCTCCTTAATCATCTTTTACTAAGCAGTTAAATGAGAGCAGAAAAACACATTAAAGTGAATTCTCAGTTCTTAACATCTTGCTAAACTTTAGCTTTCTCCTTTTAAAGATTCTTACAAAAACAACGCAAGCAGCTCCCCCATCCCAAAAAATCACAGCTAATTCCTCCTCATTTCCTGGCAATGATTTACTACCACAGTGCTCAAGAGCAATCTCAAGTTACTTAAATTTCATTGCTTGTACAAAATATTCTGCAGTATTTACAAGTTATGAATAATACCATACATAATTAAAGCTTCATTGTACTTGACAAGTCAATGGATGAATTTCATTTTGTGATGCATTACCCAGTCTTTGGTTGGGTTTTTTGGTTTTTGTTTTATTATAATTCATCACAACTTGTAAAGCTTTTGTTTCTCCTACTTCTTCAGTTATTCAACAGTTTGGTGTGTTCTGGAATTCACAACGGGACTTCTAGGTTCCATTGCAAAATAATGTTATTCTATTGCATTATATGATTAAGTGTTACACCACTTATACTCTCTGAACAAACTTCAGTAGAAGGGTGTGGATTATTTTTTTTACAATTACTTTGCCATTAAGGATACTGAGGTCTTTTAAAGTGGGGTGGAAGAAAATGGAACTACTGATGTGATGGACTGAGTTGCAACAGGACCCAAGCAGATAAATGAATTACTGTGCAATTAGCCTCAGGAGAAGGATCTGTGTCACCATCAGCAAGATGTGCTACCATCCAGCAAGACCTGGACTGGTTAGAGCATTGGGCAGAGAGAAACCTAATGAAGCTCAATAGGGTCCTGCACCTGGGGAGGAATAACCCCATGCACCACTACAGGTTCGGGGTTGATCTACTGGAAAGCAGCTCTGCAGGGAGAGACCTGGGAGTCCTGGTGGACAATAAGTTGCCCATAAGGCAACAATGTGCCCTGGAGAGGCTACATCTGGAGTACTATGCCCAGTTCTGGGCTCCCCAGTTCAAGAAAGACAAGGAATTACTGGAACTATTGAAGCTCACTGGAATTTGCTGGGTTTTAGCTAAGAAAATTTCATCGCTGAATCTAGTTAATTTTTTTCTTCAGTCTTGAAAATATATAAATTAATCCATTCATCAGACAGGTCTTTCCTTATTGCCTTACCAATGAGATTTCAAATTTAGTGAGTTTTTGATCATATCCCCATCAGTTTGAGAATAGTATTTTATCAAATGGTTGATATCCTGAAAGATGGCCTTTTCCTATCTAAGAATGTGCACTCTGGGATGAATGGTTTGCATCATTTGTTTTAGAAATAAAAGGGTTTGCTGCTTATTTTATTGTCTTTTTCTTCTCTTAGTCCTCCACAATTCTGAAAAGCAACTGTGTAATCTTATAATCCTACTTCTTTCTGTAGAAAGTTGGAGTCAAATGGCTAATTTAGATCCAGCAAACCATGGCTTTGTTTAAAGGGATTTTCAATTTACAATAGAAGCATTATAACTTTTTAATTCTACACAGACCTGGTTTTCTCGTTTTGGTTTGTGGTTTGGTTTTTTTTCAATTGCAAAGCTTGACTGTAGAATGTCTTTTATGTTTGGGTATTACCCATGAATCATTAATGTTAGCCTTTCTGTCTTTTCAGAGTGACATGTTGGATGTGAACCAGATCATCAAAGACCTGGCCTCCATGGTGCATGAGCAAGGAGACACAATAGGTAGGTACCACTTCTAAAGACTGGGCCTTCTTACCCTCCTGCCCCATTCCAGTAAGATGTTGTGTGTTCCCTTTAGGAGCAGCTGTTTGTTGGTGCTGGGATTACTTTTCCTGTGTTCTGGGCATTCCATCCAGTGGAGTTTTGATCTAACAAGCTGCCCCATGCAATAGGGTTCTTATATTAAGGATAGCTAGCTGATCTATTTGGCATAAAGTAGAATTCTCAGTGAGATTAATTCATTCCATTTTGACTGTAAAAAGGAAGATGGATAATATATAACATTAACTGGAAAGAGATCGATTCTTCCTTTCTAACTGGAGTTTTGAAATTCGGAAAAAAAAAAAAATAGTAGTGGCGATTATTGCTTTGATTATTGATGGTGGAGGAGAAAATTTAAGCAGCTTGCTTCTCCTAAATGGAATTTTCTTTCCACGTTGCAGGGTGTGTGTTATTAAATTTACAATAGCCTAACATCAGGATGTGCTCACATGCATAGTCTGGAGCTTCTACCAGTTAGTTGACCTCCTCTTGGTCTCCAACTGCCAATGGTCGGGAGACAACTTGGGAAAAGAGATAAGAGTAATCCAGATTATTATCTTTAGCAACAGTTCCTCAATGACAACCACCACTTTTTGTGAATAGAGGGATAAGGCACGGTAGAACTGCTCCTTTTAAATTTCCTCTGACCCTTGTCTATCTCGCTGCTGTCTTCTGATGCAGCTAAGAACTGCAAGGTTCTTAGTAGTCTTTTTTTTCCCCTGTATCTCTCATTTTGTGTATGATAACACTCAGCAGTGCTTCAGAAGCAACTGTCTGCTTCCAAGTTTGAGAGCTAACTGTCCTAAAGTCACATTGAGAGACCTAAACTCCAGAGAAGCAAGATTTGTGGAGATACTTCTAACCTGCAGCGCTCAGCTGGAGCTCTCACTGGAGCTCCTGGGAGTTGGATCAAGTCCTTTGAGAGCCATATGTAGATCATAAATGAAGGAACTCTTCTCTGTGGTTTATTAATCACTCTGGATTTCTTTGCCAACCTTATACCTCTGCAAGTTTCCATTAGCATCAGATATTTCCTTTCACATTGAAATGAAATACCTGCATTCCACTGAGAAACACCACTCAGGTTCACGGTTGCAGAAAAAAAATAGAGGTGATATCTAAACCCAATTGTTTATTACTTTTTTATTATTATTATTATTTTTTAATTATTATCATTATTATGTATGCTCGCTTGGAAGCTCATTTTTGTACATGGATAATTTTGGAGCCTGATTCATCTCCTAAAAGCACATCAGATGTTTAGTGCCTTGAGGGACATGACAACATATATCAGCTAGCTTCAAGTTCCTCGCAACTCCTTTTCTTAAGGCAATATTTATTATTTTAGGATGTTGCCCATGCACAGGGTTGACCCTGGTATTAACTTGCCTGTGAGAAACAGTTAAACTAAGTAGGACGTTTTGTCTTTGAGCCAGCATAAGGGTTCTGTCGCTGTTGTATCTGACACGGCCTTTCTTCTTCCTGTTTCACTGCAGCAGATTTTTAATAATTTCTTTCGGAGCGTCTTTTCAGCCTGGCAGCCACTCAAGGTGTCTTCCCAACCAATTGCCATAACGTCCCACTGTTATTCTTTTGACATTCATATTACACAGAAGAAAGTGAGATTAAGAATCAGGAGGCAAAGGGAGTTGAAACCCCCACAGTGAAAATTCAAACGTGATGA
>BJBW01007065.1:0-114302 GCA_004320125.1 Scolopax mira | reverse complement strand
CTGCTGGTGGGGGACTCTGATTTGTACAAGTGACTGCCACGTGGTCCTTTGTTTCCATCTACGGCCAAACCACGACAAGATATTAGGGACAAATTCTCATACAAATGTTTAGTCTAAAATATAGAACCTTGTTATTATGACTAATAGCTGCTATGGTGAATTGTTTGAAAAGTTGACCCTTGAATGATAACAGCATGCAATTTTTTTTTATCATTCATGTCTGTGGCTTTGATTGAGTTAGCTTAGTTACACAGATCAAAGATTTGAGTTACGCTCCCTGGCAGAAAAAAAAATGTGATAAATCATAATCTGTTATTCTTTTTCTTGAACATTTTTTTCCTGTTAAAAAAGTTCCTTTTCTCGTGTTGACTTGAATATCATAACTGAGTTTTCAGAACTAATATAGAACATGAAATAAATCTACTTTACTTGTTGTTATAAAAATAATACCTGCAAAATTATACTGCAAGGAGATAACACTTTTGATTTCCCCAATACATTTATGAACTATTAGGATGCAACATATACTTGAAAATTAGATAAGTGTTTATTAGGATATTTAAAACTTTAGATATGAATTCTAGCCTAATTCTTTTCTCCTTTGTGAATTATTTTCTTACAAAACTATTTATAAAGTAAATACATTGCTAATTGAAACTTCTTTAAAATTAATTAAATAAATCTAATTCAGGACCTAATTAATAAAACATGTATTTTCTTTTGCCTTTCCTATATGAAGTAACAAATCCAGATTATATTTGTGCATCCTGTAACCCAGGATATAAAACCATATGTCTAGATTGTTCCTTTTTGTGTAAAAATGTTACAGTGAAGCAGAAATTACCTTGACAGTTTTTTCCAGACTTCTCTTAATGTGTTTTTTAATCATTGAAATGTAGGATATTTTCTCTATCATGTCCTGCATGGAATTTTCCCAAAACTTGTAAATCCCAACAGAATCCAAGGGAATACAAAATAATTACTTGAAGGTCTTCTCTGTCTGCTCTGGCTCTGGTTTCAAAGGCCCTCCAGTCTAAACAGTAGGCCAATAAACTTTCGTAGTTTTAAGCATAATTGCTATCATCTGAGTTCTAAGAAAAAATGATCAACAATATCTGCTAATCACAGACTTGTGGAGGGAGGAAGAAAGTGAAGGCAAAGGAGATGGAGACCTGTCTACTGTCATTCTTCATTCCTTTTCTGGGATAATTTCAGGGAACACATCAATCTAATAAATTTTGTATATCATTTGTCTTTTTATCCTATCTTCAGCATTACTCTTTCTTATGTTCTGCAATACTTACAAGATTATATAATATCAAAAAATTATTAAAAAAAATAATCCCAATGTTTTGAGAAAAAAAAAATTCTTTTAAACAATGTGTCCAGTCATTTGAGATGCCTTAAAATATCAGCAGCACAGGTACAGGTCTGACAAGATAAGACCTAAGGCAGACACCTATACTCGCAACCTCAGCTGGAGGTCTAGGGTGACTAAACTAGTTTTTATTTTAGATTAATAATAAATGAGGTACAAATCAGCACATGTGCAATAAAAGGGTATATGTGAACTTGGAGCAAGAAACATTTAATAATAATTTTTAAACTGGTGAAGCTTCATCTATTAGCTTGATGGGATAGAAACCCTACAATTGTTGAAATAATACTCAATCAGTTCTATAATTCTATAATTATGATTTCTTCTCAAGCTCAGTCTTGACCTTTGTGGAACACAATTTATCAAAATAATGTTTAGATTGTGGTAATTAATGCTTCAGACACAAAAATAATTTCATATAAAATATGGAGTAAAATTGAACTTTCTGCTTTACAGAGTCATTACATCCTTGTTGTGGTAAATTCAGTGCTTTGAATCCATTAACTTTTCATTGTGTGGTGTTATCATCCACTGCTAAAGATTAGCTACTGACACATTTATCAAAGGATGATAAATGAGCTGTCCTTTCAGATGTCTGATTATCTGACCTTTATTCAGTTAAAAGCACAAGGGGCTGACAGTGTTAAGTGCTTGCTAGTTTAGAATGAAATTGAACCGAGGAAATTAATGTTTGGTAATGTCTTCAATAAAACAAATTTACTCCATCAATTTATGTTTAAATTAAAGAAAATAAAATTTATTGTAAAGTTCTGTAGAAACCCCCTTTTCCACACAAGTTTATTTTAACAAATTCATTGTCTTGCGAAGAACGCTTAATCCTAAAAGTTGCCTTTGAGAGAGAATTGAGAGAGAATGAGATTCATCATTATCCACTGGGCTATAGAAAATCAGCCAAAAAGCACATAGGGTTGCTGAATGTTTTCAAGTGGCTGACAAAAATGTGTTAACTTTTATCTATTTCCATGATACCCAGGCAGCTTCTGTCATCTGGATAACTGCAATTCTAGAAATTCTCATCTAAAAGTTCAAGTATTGACTAAATCCACCCACTCCAGATAAATGTTCACTAATATTAATTTGTTTTTGTAAAAACAGTGATTTATGTATCTTTGCATATGTGAAGCTTAAATACAACTTTTAGATTGCATAAAGGAAGCGCTGCACAATAATCAATGTTAAATAAACAGCCTTAGAATTGTTTTTGACATTCAGTATGAAATAAGATCTGCCAGAAATTAATACTCTAAGCTTCTATTTTACAGGGATTTTTCACATACACAGAGACCTCTGGAAATAAATATTGCCCAGCTAAACTCTGGGTTAAATGCTATCATTGTTGTGAGCCTGAAGGGTAGGGGTAACCCCTTTACTGATTTGGAAATCACAATACAACTTCTTGCAAAATGATTTTTATGCAATCCAGCCACCTATGTTGGCTGCTGCTTGTCACTGAGGAAAAAGAATGGCTAGAGCAAGTCATGAAACTATGAGATTGATGAAGATGCATCCTTGGTATAAAAAGTTTCCAAAAAGCAGTATGTAGCAAATTATTAGTTTCTTTTGCTGTTGTGAGTGTATAGTTGTGTCTTCTTTTCTAGGCAAATCTTCATAATTATATCTTCATTCCAACGTGGCTGAACATGAATTATTTTTAAAGTACTAGTCAAAATGTTGAGATGTTAGCATATAACTGAGCTAATGTTCCTATCATTACGAATTGCTACTATGAAGAAACCTTGAGGATTAGGGCAACTTCATCTACTTTCACTGACTGGAGTGTATACAGAGAAAGTTCATATCTATTTAAAAAATATCATGAAGGTGTGCAGATGTTTCATGTTATTTTTCTTGGGAAAGCACTAAAATTTTAGGACATGTAGTAAATGTGGTTTTTTTGAAGACTATAAATGGAGGAAGGCACAGCTGACGTGTTACGTCTAGCAAATTCTTTTCTTGATGACAGTCCTAGGAGTTATTTTCTTTAATTAGTTGTAATGTATGAAATTGTTGTTGTTGTTAAGTCGATATACCTTATTCAAACCCTCTTGCTAAGATGACATATTTTAGCCCAAATGTAGTTCTCCTCAATACAATCTGGGCAGCATGACAGTGAAGATCAAATTAATCTCTCTCCCTTTACTTTTTCGGTTCCAGATTAGTTATTCATGTCTAGATTTGTACTAAAGTCTTTTAGAATGAAGTCCATAACACTAGTTAACCTTTCATCTGTCAGTCTATATTTATCATGACAGAGTATTTTACTATTCTGTGATAGTGTTTCTAGAAACATGCCTACCTCCAGAAGTTAAAACTAATTAAAAATTAGAGGTTCGGTTGAGTGCAGAATTAAATCTTCAAAATTTAGCTGTCTACAGATGTCCAAGCTCCCCTGACTGGTCAATGCATTCCATGGGTGCAGACACAGATTCAAGACACCTTACAGTCAACGTGTGCCAGATGGAAGCTTAGACCTCTAACATGTCTCTGAATACTCATATCTAGATCCATACATCTAAATGTCTTCATATCACATTGAATTGCAACCTCAGGTGTTTGATTGCCCAAGTAGAGAAATGTAATAGTTTTTGATATGTACCCAGATATTCTTGCAGACCTACAACTCTATCTCCAAAAACCTATGGATTGTCTATAGGGTTTTATTGTGCTTCATATCGGCCAGCTCTACAGGTACTGTATGAAATCCTGAAGAGCACTGGAAAATAATGCTTCAGTAAATTAATAGCAACCAGTGGCTGTTTAGGTGGCCAAATTTAGATAGGAAGAGACCTGTCTATGCTCTCCAATTATTGATTCTTTAAGCAGAACTGATTTCCAAGAATAGGAACTAGCTTTTCATTATGATTTGTGGGGAAAAAAAAGTTTCATTTTATTTATGATCAGCACCTGGCAGTATGCAAAACCAGGCCCATAACCTTTGCTGTCACTGAAACTTGCTTTCCTGTACTTGTCTAGTATTAACCACTGACGGGTGGTTTCAGTTTCAATTCTACACTTTTATTTTAGATTGTATGCAAAGTTATAAATATTTTACTGTTTCATTTATAAATGAGATATTGAAATCCAGAGTTTATTTGCATTTCATAAAACCAAACTAGTTGTTAGGTTTGCAAGTGACCTTGATATGATTGCTAGCCTCTGATCTCCATAGGTTAATGTATAATCAACAATTGGAAATCTTAGAAAGAAATTTGATTGTACCTGTGCAATGTTAAAATAAATAGTCAGAACTTTCAAATATGATCTCATCATTTGATTGAGACATTTCTCTGTCAATCATTCTCTCTAACATGTGAATTCAGGTGGCTGCATCTAACTTTCAAAGAAGTACCTTCAGTTTGACATTGCAGGTGTCTTTATAGGTTTGCAAGATCAGAATAGATACCGTCTGCCCTCTCCCTTGAACTTGCCTGTCTGATAATGGTGTCATGAGTAATATCTCCTAGTGACAAGCAAGTATATTAGTCTGTTTCCATTCCAGAAGACTAGCTGACAATCCATCATACTCTAGTAGACTCCTGGGAATTCCACAGGGATTATCTATCAAAAGTTTTGTGTCGGAAGTCAAGCAAGTGGGGCAGAAGGCCAACTTGGCTGAGCAGGAATCTTCTAGAACTTAGGTGGAAAAGAAAAGTGTATGGACGTTGGAAACAAGGACAAATAACATGGGAGGACTACAGAGAGTTTGCCACTGTAGACAGAAAATTCACACAGCTAAAGCCCAGTTAGAGTTCAAATGACCAGTACTGTGAAGGACAACAAAATGAGCTTTTTGAAATCAGAGATGGCATTGGTCCATTGCTTGATGAGGTCGGTCACTTCAGAATAGGGATGTAGACAAAGCAGAGGCATTTAATGACACGTCCACCTCTGTCTTCAAAACCAATGATCGACCCTGAGACCCCCAGAGCCCTATGTTAGAGGACCTTTTCTGTCTTTGGAATTCCCTGCTCCTGCACTCTTAAGAGATGGTTTCTTAAAAAGTAACCAGCATTCATAGACCCCAATTCCCAGGGGGCCTTACTAGCTTCAGCAGCCTGGAGTCTTCTCCCCCCATACCTAACTTTGAAGTTTTCATGGCAGTTTTTCTCCTATGATACACAATGATACACAAACTTTTCTGGCATATTCCTTTGTTTTCCTGTTGCTGTGCTCATCCCTCCTGTGTCCATTCAATTCCAACAAAAGGCCACTAAGATTATTAAGGAATTGGAACCAAGCTCAAACCTTGGCCCTACCTACATCATGGAATTGCTGAGGTTAGCCAGGACTTCAGGAGGTGTTTCAGTCAAAGCCTGCTTAGTCTTCAGAGTAGGGATAGCTATAGAAATTTGCCCAGGGACATGCCCGGTTGGGTCTTGAAGTTCTTTCAGGATGAAGACTTCACAGCCTCTCTGGGCAACATATTCCCATGTTCTACCACCTTCATTATGTCTTGCTTTTTCCTGCAATTAACCTAAAGATAAATAAAGTCCAAATACTCTAAATGTTGGAAATCTGAATGATTTCTAAGGCAAACACATATTCACATATTCTTTTTTATCTAATTGGAATTTATATGTGTTGAGATATAGGTGATGATGGTTCTTTTTTCAAGATGTTTTTCCATATGGAATAAGAAATGAGATATATCTGTTACACCTGTAGTGGACAGTAATTCAAAGTATCACAGACTTTTTTCTGTTAAAGAAATACCTTGAGGAGGGAATAAGCATTTTTTTGTGAAGTAGACATCCATTTAACTTTTGCAATGAAACCTCTGTGGGAAGACATCCCCATAATAAAGGGATGGTGTGCTCTTCCCTTGCTAGAAATAAGGCAATATCTATTTTCCCATGGTCAGAGTTAGTGTACAGCCAAATTACAGGACTAAGTTTTCACTTATTTGTGCTTGCAAGTAAAGGTTGTGTAAATCTCACTGCAATGCATATGAAATAAGCGTCCAATCCTAAGACCTGTGCTGCTCTGAGGCACCCAGGAGTAGGTTACTTGGTTGTTCCACCCAGCTCCTCTGTATACAGAGGAGTAACCTGCCTTTCAGGTTGCTTGTAATTGTGCTAGGATTGACTGAATGCTCATGCCCAGAGGGTGCTGTGAGCTGTGGATCTCTAGCCTTGTGAGGCTGCCCTCAAAAGCTTTCTGAATGGAGCAGGGGCCAGTCTGACCCTGAGAGCTGCTCCTGCAGAGGTAACAATATGAAGTTCCTATCACCATATTGGCTGGCTTCTGAACAGCATTATAGAGATTGAAAGATTGAAAGTAATTAAGTATTATCCACATAAAAGAGATTTTAATCAATATTCTTTGGGGACATTGAGAATATGTTGTGCTTCTAAGTAGTGTACTCATTTCAACTTATTCAAGATTTTAATATTAATTAATTAAGATATAGCATTATGATATGGTAGGTTTCTTTATCATTCCAGTTGCCACTGGGTAAAATAGAGTGTGTCCCCCTTAATACACAGTAACGTTGCAGATGGGACCTAAAGTAGAATTTTATGCAGTTAAAATAATAGGGGGAATTTAAGCAGTTCAGACTTAATTGCCTGGGATGGAGTTTTTCCAGAATGAAGAATTTTGCTCTCACTGATCTTCCTTTGGATGTCTAAAGATCACATTTCCTCATGTATTTGCTTTTACACCTTACAGGACAGATGGTATTGCAAATACAGAAATATCCATGTAATCGGTTTAATATCTGGTCAACAGGGAGCGTTGTGCTTATGAAATGCTGTGGCTTTACCATGGCTGGCTTCCAGGTGCACATCAAGCTGCTCTCCCAAGCCCCCTTCTCAGAGGGACAGGGGAGAAAATAAGAATAAAAACTCATTGATCAAGATAAATGCAGTTGAATAAACAAAAACAAAGGCTGTGCATGGAAGAGGAGAAAAATAAGAATCATTCTCTACTTCCCATCAGCAGGGGAAGTCCTGCCACTACCTGGGAAACAGGACCTCAGTACACATAATGGTTGCTTCATAAGGCAAAAGCCTGAATAATGAATCCTCCCCTCTGGTTTTCACTTAGTTTTTATTGGTGAGCATGATGTCATATGGTACGGAATATCCCTATGGTTGGTTTGGGACAGCTGCCCTGGCTATGTTCCATTACAAACTCTTGCCCACGCCCAGCCTCCTCGCCTTTGAGGGAGGAGGGAGGCTGGCTAGACAACCTTGATATTGTTTGAGGTATGCTCAGTGGTACCCAAAACACCAATCTGTTATCTACAATGTTCTATCTACAAATACAAAGCACAACACTGTGAGGGCTGCTATGGGGAAAGTTAACTCCATCCCCTCCAGATCCAATACAAATTCCCAGGACTGACTGCATTTGAACATGGTACTCACCAAATAAAACATATAGGTTTTTTTAAAAATACAATTTGTATAATACTGTCATTCTTCAAGTCCTATCATTTCTGTACTAGTGTTTGTATTCATTTATACACTTCAACACCCTGACAGGTTTGGTTAGATAAGAGTTCTGTACACTTCTTCCACCAAGTTTAATTTAAAATGCTATTGTAGAAAGTGATATAGACTATTCTTGCTAATCCCGCAGTTTAGTTAAAGTAGAATATCTTTGAATTAAGATATTGGCTTTATTTGAGACTAAGGGAAAAAAATCACTTTTAATTAGTAAAGATAACAAATTAGCCCCAACTTTTCTTCTTTGCATTTGCAAAATGCAGAACAACTTTCAGTACAACTTAACTCATTAGACTGTTGACGGCTGCTGATGCAAGTGGTCTACTGCAGGTAATTAATGGAGATTTGTTCAATAAAGTGTGACCTCAAATTTTGTCACTTAAGACTTCAGACAGCTCTGGAGACACAGAAGAAAAGCCTGTAAATAAGACTGCAAACATACAAACAATGCATAGCTGTAGCAATGTGGTGCAGAAAGATAGCAAGCATATCTGATGGCCTGAAATATGATCAATTCTGGCCTAGGCAGGTAGACAGATAAGATAATTACATTTAAAATGATAGAAGTTAAGAAAATCACCCAAAATTATTTTGTCTTACATTTTTCCTCTTTTTAAAGCATAGTCCTGTTAAGTACCTAAGACTTAATCGTGAATTAAAAAAAAAAAAAAGTGTCTTTTATTAAATATTAGGGAAAATACAGAAAATAGAATTCTGTAATCGTAAAGAAGACTACAGAGAAGACATCCATGGAAAAGTTAGAAAGAGTCTGGGGACATATAATATGAGTGGAAGGTCTAAGCCATTAAGGATATTAAATATCATATGGGAACTGCCTTAACAGATAGATATTGAAAAACAGAGAAAATAAATACAGTCCACAATTTGTTTTATTACTGTAGTGATTGATATAACAAAGAGAAATACTAAAGGGCCACCTCCTAGTGATAATTGTAGAATTACTCAAAATTATTTCCATTTCTCTTATTGCATTAAGATAGTTATTAAGTTAAATGGAATTCAGGTTTTAAACCTAAAACTTACAGCAGTAAACCTAACACACAACTAAGAGCTCGGGAGTACTTCAGAAGTTTTAATATGGGTGTGTGCCCCTGTTTTACCTCTTCTCTCCAGTGAGATGAGAAACAAAGGTTCGTCTTAGTAGCCACAGTCACTATTCCAAAATTATATAATGAATAAACTAACATTCCCACTCAGAATCTTGGAATAATTAGTAGTTTAATAAAGAATACAAGATGCAAAGGAGTTATAAATGCTCATGCAAATGAGAAGCTGTACAAAGAAAGAATTATTTAAATTGGCTTTAGGAAAAAAAGGAAGTTTATGATATTCCTCTTGGAAAATGCAGATCAATACATTTGGGATAAGTTTAGATGATACACCACGTTTGGTGGAAAAGCGTAAATCCTGAAAAGTAGAATCCTGAGAATTATTTCAATACAATAGCAAATTGGACATTGTGAAGGAATAAGGAAGCATAAAAGAGGTGGGATGCATTGATCTGTGTATACTGCCGGGTGGAGAATAACAGTCCATTTCTCTGAGGGTCAGATACATCTATCCTTGAACAACTTCATGCAATTTAAGGAAGTAGTTATTAGAATTAGATAGGTAAATAAGAAAAATAATTTTCAAAGAGCTCAAACAAATATCAGCACATATTTGAAATATTACAATTTACTTTAGATGAGATATACCAGTTACTCTACATCCTGTTTGTATTTGGAATGCAATATTTGATTGTCAGGAATCAATGAAACAAAAGTCCCCTCATCAATGCAAACAAAACATTTATTGAAATGTGTACTGATTAAACCTACCTGTGTATGAAATTAGAGCATACTAGCCATGAAAACCCACATTTGAACTTCTCTGTACTTGAGATTGGCAAAAGTAAAACTACATGATTGCTGCTGACCTTGCAACATGAAACATGAGAAAAACAAAACATTTACTGAGTCTTTTCAAGGGCCAAACTGTAGTTGCACAGACTCTCTGCACTTATAACTAGAGGGAAACAAGAGTTATTTGATTTGATTTCTTACTTCATGAAGGCCATCTATTCTTGTCAGTATATAACTATACTGAACCTGATACTTTAGGGTTTAGCAAGAACAAAACAATGTAATTTGGCTGAAGGAGGTAATATTATAAAAACCAACTGTAATTCTCCACAGTAATCTAGACATGGAAAATCGCTATTGAGGACACTGGAAGCTTCTTCTAATATTTAAGTATGTTCACATTAAAACTGTGCTCCAAATATTGAATTAGGGGTTTTGTGGTATAAGATTTAAGCCAACTGACTGACATGTTTTGCCTTCTAGAAAGAGTTTGAAAGACTTGCAGTGAGGAAATAAAACCAGTATACAGACATTGAGTTTTAATTAATTCTATCAAAATACATCCACACAGACTATAAAAATGAATTCAAAATAATGCAATAAAGTTTTAAGTAAATGCAGTACCACACCAGGGTTGGAGGGACAGGGTCCTATTAAGAGCCTTCAGCCTGGCTCCCTGAGCCAAGCTGGTGACCCTTCAATACAGTCAAAGTCTTATGGTCACGTACCAGCAGCTCCTGGGGTAGAAGCAGTGCACAGAGAAACACTTGACAGACACTCCAGGGGATATTCCCCTAAGAAGGCAGAGCAGCCAACAGCCCAGCTGAAGTACGTCTACACCAATGCATGCAGCATGGGCAACAAACAGGAGGAGTTGGAAGCTACTGTGCTGCTGGAAAGATACGATATAGTGGCCATCACTGAAAACTGGTGGGATGAATCCCATGACTGGAGCATGGCTATTGAGGGCTACAGGTTGTTCAGAAGAGACAGGAGAGGAAGGAGGGGTGGAGGTGTTGCCCTTTATGTCAAGGAATATATAGTGAGTGAGGAGATGTCTCTAAACCCCTCCCTGGTGTCAGATGAGAGAGTTGAGAGCCTGTGGGTGAGGATTAAGGGGCAGGTCAATATGAGAGACACTACTGTGAGTATTTATTACAGACCATCTGACCAGGATAGAGAAGTGGATGAGACCTCTTACAACCAGCTCCAAGTAGCCTCACAATCTGAACAATCTCACTAAACAATATTCCTGAAGACCATGTCAACCTGTCTTTTGAATACCTTCAGGGATGGTGCCTCAGCCATTTCCCTGAGCAGCCTATTTCAATGCTTGATAACCCTTTTGGTGAAGAAATGTTTCCTAATATCCAATCTAAACCTCCCCTGATGCAAATTGAGACCATTTCCCCTTGCCCTATCTCCCGTGACTTGGGAGATGAGACCGAACCCTGCCTCTCTGCACACCCCCTTCAGGTAGTTATAGAGTGCGATAAGGTCTCCCCTCAGTCTCCTCTTTCTCAGACTAAACAACCCCAGCTCCCTCACCCTCTCCTCATAAGACTTACTCTCCAGACCCCTCACAAGCTTTGTTGTCCTTTTCTGGACCTGCTCCGGCACTTCAATGTCTTTTTTGTAGTGAGGGGCTCAAAACAGGACACAGTACTCAAGGTGAGGTCTCACCAGTGCCAAAGTACAGGGGGATGATCACCTTTTGAGTCCTACTCACCACACTGTTCCTGATACAGGCCAGGATGCTGTTTACCTTCTTGGCCACCTGGGCACACTGCTGGCTCATGTTCAGCTGACAGTTGACCAACACCGCCAGGTCCTTTTCTGCCAGGCAGCTCTCCAGCCATTCTTCCCCAAGGCTGTAGCGCTGCCTGAGGTTGTTGTGACCCAAGTGCAGGACCTGGCACTTGGCCTAAATGAAACTCAATAGAGAAAGGAAACTCAACAGAGAAAGGACTCCTTCTATGGAAAATGTGTAAGTTCTTACTTTTAAAAAGAAATTCAATAATCTAGCCAGGATAGCAGGAAACCTTGACTAGTTTTCAGTTAAATTCCTCCATTACATCTACAAATACGGAATTTCAATATGAGGGAGATTCTGCTGCCAAAAAGAAAATATCTCAATATAGAATTTTAGTTTATTCTCAATATAATTTTATTTCATCTCTAACATAAATCTGCAACAATACAAATATGTGGAACATTTTTTTGGGTATATGAGACCTAAGGTTTAGTCTAAAGTTTAGTGTAACCCTGCTATCCTGTGGTTTCTTGAATTAGC
Organism: Scolopax mira; assembly: GCA_004320125.1. Taxonomy (NCBI): domain Eukaryota; kingdom Metazoa; phylum Chordata; class Aves; order Charadriiformes; family Scolopacidae; genus Scolopax; species Scolopax mira. Next base: position 102,293 of record BJBW01007065.1, on the reverse strand, counting down.
CTGATTTTCTGTGCTGTTGCTAGACTACAGTGTCAAAGTGCTTCAGAAACTTTTCAACTTTATTAATTTCTGTCATATTGCTGCCATTGGCAGCTCCTCCTGGTCTTTGGCCTAATTTATACAAGGTGTTCTATGGCTTGTTAAAAGTTCATAAAAGTATATTATTTTTATTACTACCTTCTTTATATATTTTTGCTTTACTTAGAGCTAGTTTTTTCTGCCACTCTACAATTCCTCACACAGTGAGGTAATGCAGCTACTCCATTGTAGCCCCTGGCCTGGGCTCACCTTGACCAAAGCTGGGCTGAGCTGGTTTTAGCACCTGCCTCAGGGCAAAGTTCCTCTTGCCTTTCCCACCTAAATGTGAGCTCTGCCAGAGCCATCAACATTGTTAAAATCAATTTATTGTTCAGCAATAACCTTCACAAATATTGTAGATGAAGAATATGGGTATGTTTTTTGAGTTTTCCAGGGTCATACTGCATAAACTTGTTTGGTGCATATGTTGTTATTAGGCAATGTAACTCTAGAAATGGATTATTTTGGCCTGAATAAAAAGTTTCAGCAACCTGTGACAGTATTTTGGTACCGCAATCATCCACTTAGAGCTAATTAGCATATCCCTGCACTTGACTGTATTTTACCATACAGAGCTACTATAATTGGCTTGCTAAGCATAACTCAAGATTTTGCTGTAACTGGATAAAATTCTCTGACTTTATTTAAGAGCTTTGATCTATTTTCCCTACTCTGTAACAGAGATCGGTAAAAGCTGACTAAATATACATAAGGCAGTGAATCTGCTTTCTACAAAACAATTATGTTTGGTAAATAGCTGTATATGGACCTTTATATTTCATAGTTACTACTAAAACACTCTAGAAATAAAAATCAAATTAAGTTTTGGTAATTGCAAGAGTTTGAAAGTTATTCTTTCTTTAACAAAAAAAACCACAAAACAAAACAAAGGAAAACCCAGCTGGCCTTTCAATATTGCTCATCAGTCTTTTTGCTAGCTTTATTTGAATAGATTATGATTGCTTGGGGCTGAATTATTCTCCCACTTGCTTATAGTGTGGTTACTGTGACCATGGAATTAAAAAAAAAAAACACAAACATAGATAATGATATCTGTGCTCCTATTAAAACAAATTTACATTGTTTAAGAGCAGATGGCTATATTAACACTTAGTGAGAAAAATTGTCCTTTAGAATTCGTTTTGAATTCTGTCAGTAATCCTGAAGTGTAACATTCACAGTCATTGCTGCTTTTGCAGCACATTAAGCTTTTATGAAAGTAAAAGTTAATTACATATGATGACTAAACTCCAGGGATCATAATTAGCTGAACTGAATGGCTGCACATCAGTAATTAAATGTCATTCCACTTCATTGTACTGAGCCCTAAACACAACCCTTAAAATGTCGTAGGTATTGGTATTTGTTGTATCCATAGGGCCATTTCTTCATAAAACCTTTGTATACTGTGCAACACTATACAAAATATATTCAGTGGAAACCATAATTATGTGTTAGTTGCAGCACCTATACATTAAACATAGTAAGCTTTTCCAGAGGTTATTTATGGAAAAGAGAATGTACCATCAACAGATCTTTTTTCCATGGTTTTAATGTGGGGGCTGGGGATAGCAGGGAGGAGGAGTGTTTTGCTTTTGCTTTGCTTTGTACATTAATTGGTTTTCTCCTTTTTTTTTTTTTTCTTTTTTTTTTCTGCTTGGCAAGGTGTGTGACTTCTGGTGACATCAATCTCTGGATAGGGTTTCCTTTGACTGATGGAGTATTAGAGTGAAGATTTCATACAAAGAAAGACAATTTATATTGAGTAGAACAAAGCACAGTGTTCTACCACAAAGAGATGTTCTTGACCTGCATTGCTATGCAGAACTTGGCAGGTTTCAGGACATGTACTTTCACTATACTAGCTGACCATTTTAGCTGTTTGAAAAGCCTGTTTCCATATCCAGAATCCATATCCATATTCTGTTCCCAAGAAGTGTGGATATCCAAAAAGTACAGATTTAAAACCAACTAGATCTTCCTATGAGAAGATAAGAGTATTTATCATTAATTTTCCAGTTCTTTATTTTAGAGACTGTGAATAGCATTTTAAATCACATGAGAAAGGCACCTGTAAATGGATTTAGGTGTTCTAAATGTAGTTTTTGAGATACTCTGTTGACAACTAAGGGAAACTTTTTACAGTCTTTATTAGACATAAATTCATCACCTAAATTGATAGCATAAACACTTGTCTCACTCCCCCTACTCAGAATGCAAGCTGTAAAATTATTTTATCTCATTTTGCCTAAGACATTTAACTAATTTTTACTACATCCTTAAAAAATGTAAGTCTCTAAGATCTTTAAAATGCCATTCTGTATGTTCACTGCATAAAAGATAAACTGTAATTGCATTTATGTAGTACAATTTTCTTTTGCTCAGCTGCATTAAGCATCCTACTACCATATGTCACCATTTCTTCTCTTCCATTCACCACCTGAGACAATACTGGCCATTGCCAGTATCACAGGAATCCAGGTCCAGCACAAACAGATGGTCAAATTGTAGGAAAGCCAGATTTGGAGGACTTGTCAAAAGAGGATTTTATTTTTTTTTACTTCATAGAAATACCTTGACATTTAAAGGTCTCATAAAATTCAGTAGGAATCGTAAATGACCAAAAAACCTGACACTTGTATCTTATTCAAAACCAAAATAGGTATGTTTACATTCTCTGTTTCCGTCTGTACTTGAAAAAAAGCACAAATAAAATTTAACTAGGCTTGTGCTTACAACAACCCCATTTCCTTCTGAGGTATACTATCTAAATGTAAGATAGGGCTCAGATACTTCTATAATTATTATTGCTTAACAGCTTTTAATACCTGCCTGTATTTTCCTGGTGTGCTGTATATGTAATTTAAGAAATACTGTTAAATATCAAATGAAAAAAAGCTTATTGGAAAGCAAAGTCACATTATTTTCTCTTGCTACAGGCTGAAAAATGCAGATATAGCAAATGATGTATTGAGTAACTTGTTAAGCCACAGTAACAGTTCTGACTAATTTTTTTTCTGTTCTGTATTTCTGTTACAGATAAAATATATATATGTATATGTTAAACAAATAAATATTCATAGTTATTTAAATAGATGAATATGTACTTTTTAGATATGGAAAATAAAATTAAAACATAATAATAGCTTTGATTGGGCTTCATTTGTCTTGTTTGCTTTGCTCCATTGTCAAAGACAATATCAAAGACAATGTCAAAGTCTGCCTAAAAAAGACAACAGTCTGCCTAAAAGCCTGATGAAGATATTCTTTCCATAACGGTGTGACATAGATTGAGTCATATGCCAATTACAACTGAGTCTCAGAGGTGGTGTACCAGCATCAGTACAAGAAATAGAGGTACATTTCCCTTTCAAAATAACAAAGTAATAACTTAGTATCAGTAGAGGTCATTTAATCATTTTTGCATACGCATTTCTGAAGAAAAGAGGCATATCTGCATTTAGTTTGGGTTTTTTGTTGTCCTGTATGCAATCTAAAGATTCTTCTACCTGTGTTATCAATCACAGCTATCTGCAATAGGCTGTGCCACAATTCTTTATATGTTTAAATTATCCCTTAATATGGACCCTACCCGGGTTTCAAATTTGCATTTATTATTAACTACCCATTTGCAATTTATGTTTATTTATACCCTAGTGGTCTCAAATAACCCTGTGCTTTTTCTTTCAAAGTATCTGCTTGTATTTTTGCTATAGTTTCCTGGTTTTCCATGTTTTAGACATGCCTTCGTGGTTATGGTGACACAACGAGGGTTTCATTAGTACAACCTAATTACACTATCATTCTTTTCCACTTTGCAAAAATAGGAATCATTTAACAGAAATGATCACAAGGAAAAACTGAAAGATATGGCAGAAGGAAGACCTGCTTTGATAAATAATATTAACATATTCCTTATGTTAATATCATTGGTATCAAAAGCATTTTACAAGAAATTGCAAGGTAATCCTAAACTCTTGATGTTTGTGTTTAACATGAGAAACTTACAACATCCTGTTCATGTATCTAAATCCTGCTCCTGTCTCCTTAGGTCCTGGATAAATGCATAATTCTTGGTTTGGAGAAACCAAAAGTTCTGAATGCATGTATTCCTCCAAGTCTTATAGTCAATGCAAATTAAGATGATCCAAGGATCCTTGCCATTCTTAATATTTGGCAATCTTAAGATTTGGAAATGTATTGCATATGTGTCCCCCTAGTGTTTCTGGGAACAACTCTGAAGGTCATAAAACAGATGAAAGATGAGTGTACCAATTACTCCAAAGAGACATGGAGGCAGAAGTTAGGTATGTATGACTGAGAGTAATCCTAGATGAACTCCTTTATCTTATTTAAAGCGTATGCATAAAACAGTCTTTGTTGAGCTGACCTCCAAGAAATCAACCTCCAGTTTAACACTGCTGCAATATTTACTATGTAGAGAGTAAGCCACTCCAATTCTCATGTAGTCAATTAAAAATATATCAATGCAATGCAATTCAAAGCCTAACACATTTGCCCAGGTTTATGTCAAATTTGGTTTTCAAGTTCTCTCTTCCTCACCTCCCCTCTCCACTTCTTGCTCCCTCCTTCTCTGTCCCTCTGTCTTTTAGAGTTTTAATCAATACTCAGCAGAGTTTTTTAAAAGGAGATTTGCAGATGCTTAAAATGGGTAGGATTTGTTCTGAGATACTGAAGTACTGAAACAAAAGAATACTTGCTACAATGGTAATAGGTGAGAAATGAGCTCATTATTTGAAAGCACTGTGACTAGAATTAGCCATCTTGTCCTAGATGTTTTCACATACGCTACCCACACTTTTGTTCTTGCTTTCCTAGCATATTACACCAGAAGATCAAGATCTCAGTATCTCCCTTCAAATAATATCATAATCCTGAGCTACAACAGCCCCAGTCAAATTGTCTCATCCTTGTAGGTACAATAAGGAAAGAATTCTTGTACTTTGAGGATGGAAAAAAAAAGAAAACAGAAAGAAACAAAGAATAAAAGAGAAAATTGGGACTTTATATTTATATGTGGTAAAGAATGCTTGACTTAGTTTTCTGTCCCTTAACATACATGTCCAGTATTGTCAGTTGTCTTTGAGCATTGCTGAAGACTGAAGGGCATTTCTTCCTGAACAAAGAGAAACAAGTACAATACAGAGGTAAATAATTAAAGTTAAATAGGAGGGACAGCCCATATAGCTGGTAATAAGATGGAGCATTGTACCTCTAGGTCACTTCTTTACATCTGTATCAGATCAGTAGTGACAGAAAGTATTACACTCTGACAGCTATTCAATGGCCTGTGAAATGATTTACAGGGTTCAGTCCCATTTCTAATGGACAAGAATCCACATTGCAAATGACATTAATTGGCATCCTTGTGTGGTAATAAAAGATAGGCCAATGCCTAAATCCTCTTGAATACTTAAAAAAACCTGCATCTCTCCTCTGGAGTTGGTCAGTCACATTCAGGGTTAAAGTCTATTGGCAGAATATGATAGTCAGAGAGCTGGTTTTTGGAGAAATGTTATAATTATATCCCAATTACACAGAAAATTGAAGTTTTTTGCATTACCTTTCCAGAAAAAATCCCATGTATCTATTTATTTCCATAGTTCGTTAACAAAACATGAAAAAAAATGACATATGCAAATGCTTCAGAAAGCTTCACATATACAGAACAAGTCTTGGTCTAACAAACACAGAGTCACTGGGAGGCTCCCAGAACAATATTGAGAAAAGTAATATTTTTTGCAGAAATCATCTGTCTAACCATCTACCTTTTTAATAGGTTTTATTAGATACATTTTCCTTTTTTAATCAAAAATGGAAAATAAATAGGCATTCAAAATAGCAAGCTTATTCTTGGGCTAACACTGCTAGTTTAATGTTTACAGTCAACTCTGTCTCAGCTTCCCACTTTTCTTTCCCCATGCTTGTTTGTATGCCCTCAACAAATCATGCAAGAAGAAACATCCTTTCCTTCAGACACTAGGCTAATCGTATTAGCATAAAGCTTAGCTTGTAGTCTGACTTTTTTATTATCAAAATGACAAAACTTTGTATTTTTCTCAATATTTTCTCCGTGTTTTCAACATTGCAACTCTTTCGATGTCTTCAGGTTTATTGCCAGTATACAGTACTGGAGTCCAACTACAATAGTTGGACTATTTTGCCAGTATACAGTACTATTTGGACTATTTTGTTGTTAACTGGTCAACCTTTGTGATGATATATAGTCTAGCAGTTGTTAGAGCTAAATCAGGCACGTTTGACAGATGCCACGTCTGATTAAACTGTAATACAGTTAAACAGATTCCTCTGTGATGGCCCATTAGAAGCATAGTTGTGAAGAAATTACTGATCCATAAAGAACTGTCTGTAAGCAAGCCACACTGGCCTTTTTATATCACTTGTCTTTTTCAATTGAGAAATATTGCGTGGTTCTTTATAATGAATGATTATTCAGCTTAAAACTAGTACTAAAGATTATAAAATAAAAACTTTATTAAATAATTTTGTCTTTTTTATTGCACTGATTTTTAACAGTCAGGATTAAAAATGGCTTTTATAATAAAAAATGAAAACCTCTTTGAAACACCTTTAGAGTTACTGTTTTAACAACAAAAAACATGAAGAAACATGTGCCTTAAGAGGAAAGTCATGTTCAATTAAATTTTATATCAGCAAAATAAACAACATAAAAATAAAATCCAGAACAAAAAGTTAGATAAATTTTCTACAAGAAAGCAAGATAAGATGAGAATAAACATGCCATTTTGAAAAACACTTCTTCAACAAAAAGTTTTATATCATGTTGTTATCAAAATTCTCCAAGAAGGAACTTTAAATAATTCCCTGTTAAGTTCAGAGGTAAACATGCATTTATTTTGAAAGAATTAAGTTCATTGACAAGCACAGAAACCTGTCATTCTAAATACTAAATCGTTTCTGCTTGAAAGACATACTTGTGGTTTCCTGTTATCCACTAATGCAATAGTTTGAAACTGTTTACATTTTTTTGTGAGACAGGAGTTGTAGAAATGAACTCAAACCAGACCTTAACTGTGTTAGGTCTCCAACATCTTTAATGGGTGTTGTAGACACTAAGGAATCTCTCCAGAAGGTGGCAATATTGCTCTTGGAGCATCTATGGAGTATCTATGGAAAGCCCTAGTAAAATGCAGAGCTAATTTTCGTGATTTTCACCATGTTTTATTAAGTGTTGGAAAAAATACTTTCTATTTGGACTGTTTTGGTTTGTTGTTTTCTTTTAATTTATTTTTTCTTAATCCTGATTTCAGTTATGTAAGAAGAACTACTGTATGTCTAATTCTGAGGGATTTTAATGGATTTTTCTATTTTTCGCCAGTCTTAGGCATAGCTATGCTGAAATAACAATTATTCACAAATACCTTCTGTCATTTTGATACTTAAACTCAAAATTTCTTAGTAGATAAAATATAATGTGTTTTATCACATTGCAGAAAACACACATGCAAATACTTAGAGAATCTATGAATTTCTAAACTATTAAATATCAGATTGTGTAACTGAATATTAAAATATTAATTTTTTATATGCTGAGATATATCTGCATAAAAGGTTGACTAGAAAGACTGTACAGAGGTTCTGATCAAGACCCAGACTTTGTATGGCATGCGTAAGAAAAACATGCCATTGTAGATGGGGTTGTTTAGAATATTTGAATATTTTGTATGGTTTGGGACTGTGAAATGCAGTGGAGCACATAACGTAGTGGAATCTAATGACAACAATGTGATTATGATACAAGAAGAGAAGGTTTGTGAAAAGTAGGTATAAAAAAGACATTTCCACTACTTTATAAAGCAGATTCTAAATGGCAGATATTCAGCAGCTACTGTGATAAATCAGTTATAAATGTGAGGAATTGTTAAGACAAAAGAATATACATTTTAATATGCTATTTAGTAGAGGGTTCGTATAGCTTAAACTGTGTTCTCAGCCAGTCGCTTTGAAGAAGGCTTCTTTCTCATTGAAAAGTTTTCATTTCTCCTACTGTGTCAGAGACTCTGTTTAAATTTAAAAGATGGCTACTTACTGCTCTTTATTGGAAATATAATAATTTAAAGATTAGAATTCTCCATGAGCCACCTCTGTAGCCCTAGGGATTCAATCACATATTAAAGTGAATGCAAGAAAAAGATCAAACTGATACCAGAAAAAAAAAAAGCAAATGTCATTCTCATTTTTACAGTGGAAGAATATGGTAGTTAAAGACGAACATTATGAAATCATAATTTTAAAAATTTAATTATTTTAATAATTTGTAAGCTCAGATGTCTAGGATGTGCTAGGATTTTGTCCAGTTTCCCTTGTCAAGGTGTTGACTTTCATAATATCTAATGATCTGTAAGGGAATAATGTACTCAGAGAGCAGAAGACTATGGCCCATTGCTTTTCTGTATGAGATTCTAAACTCACAGGAGCTAATTCTTAATTCATATTGAGTTCTGAGTGTATATTGAATATAACAAATTCTTGATTGATATTGAATATTATCCCATGTTAGCAACCATCACAAATTTTCATTTAAACTCAGATTAACTATCAGAAAATTTAATAGAGGAAAACAGTTTCTGGAGGATGTATCATTATCAGTTAGCTTTCCCTCATGGTCAAAACATGAAAAGACAAAATTATAAATGTGCTCAAACACATACATAAAGACAAACACATATGTAGATACATTCATCATATACAGAAAGTTTATTTAATTAATATTAGTTAGCCAGCTGAATTTCATGCTCTTTTAGACTCCTTGGTGTTTTCATTATAGGGTTCTCAAAGATTACTACCTTATAATACTAAGAAACATGGTATGATATGCCTAAATCCGAAGAACGCCAGAAAAGCAGTTTATTGCCAAATATATTCTCAAGAAAGAGAAATAAGTTTTTAAAAATTATTCTCACAATAGAAGGTTACTGGTTTGAGCATGAAAATAAAGAAATACATTTTGGTATATGGCAAAATCATCTCAATTTACTTACTCCACTTTTCCTCCAGTTAGAATGGGACAACTGGTGAGAGTGTGACACCAAGCTTGTACAGAATGATAGACAAATGCTAACACTAAATTTTTACAAAGATCCTTTAGAATCAAGTCCTGCTTTAAATTATTATCAGAACCATGCAGATAACAGACACAGCCCTCCTTGACTGGCAGACATTACAAGCTTGTTGAAGTTTATTTACCAGTAGGACTTCTTAAAAGCCTTTCCAAATGCTGTTCAGAAGTGAGAAGAATCCTAGAGTGATACCAAGCTACTCAGGGGTTACAGGTTTGGAAGCACTAGTATGTCTGTCTCACAGGCAGACAGCTTCTCCTTCCAGGAGCCAGTGTTTCCCCAGTTTCTGGTGATCCTTCAAGAAAGCAGCTTAGAAGATAGAGTTCATGCCTGAAAACCTTCACAATTCTTAAAGCTCTTCTGAAACATTTTGAAGGTGTCCTTTGTGTTTTGAAGGACATATTTTTGACCTTATCAAGATGAAATCAATACCTTCTAAAGAAATTAAAAATTGGAGATAGTAAATTGGAACTTTTCAAAATTATTTTGTCAGTTCCTTTTTAGCAATGTCTCAGAAAAAAATTCATTAAGTTTCTTGTTCTTATGTAATTATTTATAATATATAAATATGAATATAATTACATTTATAAAAAAGGGGATTGTATATCTTCCTAAGAAATATTAGTTAGAGATCTTTATCTCCTTAATATTCTGTTGCATAATGAAAATAATTAAAAGTATTATGACAGAGAGAATCAAATCTTAAAACTCAAGTGCTAATAAAACAAACTTTTTTAGGATGCTTTCAGGATTGCCTAAAATTTGGTGTTTTATCAATCACTCCATCTAATATTAGTTGTTAAAACTGTTAGAGAAAAATAATATTTCATCATTGCTACGTAATGCTCTGAAGTACTTAAATGACTGTTCATATAATATAATGTGGTTTTGTAGTATTTATGGACTTTTTTTTTCACTTGCATTCCTTCCTTACTAAAACTAGTTGTATTTTACCTTATTATTTCTCTTTTTGTGAATACAGTGTTAGCATTGCTTTTAAGAAGGTCATTTTTGTGTGCTAAACCATTTATAAAAATGCTTTTGAATTATGAAGTACCATGCCATCTTATGTGAGAAATAGAATGACTACATTTTAAAAATATGTTTTGGCTGGACTTTTTAAGAATATCACTTATCAGTATTGCTCAAGACATGCACTTTGAAAGTTCATCTCTTTCATATTTTGAATGTTCAGGTGAATGTAACAGGTTCTTTAAACCAGGAATTGCCTATTGCATTTTTGCACATTTAAATGCATTTAAAACTTTATGAAATCTACAGCTTTGAATTAGGGTGAGGGAGCAAGTTGTGACCTGTCAATTCTTGTTATATCAGTTACTTATCATTAGTTGGACAGCATTTTGGATATTTTTCTTTAATGGAAATTCTCCTAGGGAGAGGAAAGCATTCTGTTCATAAATTCTGGTATCTTGGACAACTAACAAGATCCTTTCAAAACACCTGTGCTTAATTTTCTGTGCTAATTTATTGAGAAACTCCACATAGTGGTATTCCAAATACACCAGTTATTTGAGCATGGACTGCTCTTGTGCTGAATTATTATTTTTACCATATCACCATAGTGATATTAAAATGTCACAGTTAAGGAATGTCACCACTAAGTTATATGCTATAGAAATTAAGATCAAATTTGTTCCATGCTGATATTAATGTAAACTGAGGAATACGATTTTTAAAAATTACTTTTTGATTGTCTGTGATGCAAAAAAATCAGCTATTTATAAGCATTTTCCTCTTTGCTCTCCATGTTGAGTCTTACAAGTAAAACGGATGAACCTCAGTTACCTCTTACTAACCATTTTAGGCCCCACATCCTAATACTAGAAAAAGCTCCTTCTGGTGTTCATAGAAATTTCCTCTAATTTTTTTGTGATCATATAAATCTAAAAACTGTGATAGAGTTAAGTACTCTAAATATTAATTTCTGCAGACTTCATACCTTGGAAATAGAACCCTCATATCATCCGTATATCTACCAGGGCACAGAGATGCTATTTAAGTGATTTTTTATTTAAGTATTTTTTTAACCTTTCAGTTTTGTTTTTCCATTTTTATACTTGTGGTACTTCTAGGAAGTAACTCTCGCTTTGTTTCAAAAGTTAATCATTTCAGATATAATTCTTTGAGAACCCAAAAATTGATAGTTTCAATCTGGTGGTGATGGTAGTGGTGTCAATGGTGGCAGGACTAAGTCCGGGCATGTTGTCAGCTCCTGGAGTCCTTCAGCAAAAGGAACACAATGTTCATGTCAATGTTTTTTAATTCCTACTTCAGAGAACCACTCCAGGCAGTTTTTATATGGTAGCTAACACTCTTTTAAACCTTTATTCTTTTTTCTTTGGTATGAAGTTCCATGTTAAATTCAAACTTACTATATACAGCACTTTTTACAGATCTTTGTTACCTCTAGAACAACCTTTGTCCTACTCCAGTTCTTTATTGTTTATTGCTGTGGGGTCTCCAGTATCAACTCTGTGCCTCATTTAGTATCATCCCATGCCTGATCTCCCCCACGTACTGTGCTGCCCGTCCTCAGGCTGCTTCTGCCATACCAGACCTGTATACCTCAACAAAATGGTATTTAGATTTGTGAGTATCTCATTCTACATAGAATATCTGCTTGTTACTATTATCTGTCTAAAACTGTGATGATACAAAGATAAACACAGGCAAAACAAATCAGCCTTTGACATCTGTTCAATTAGAGAAACTGCTGATGCAGTTAAATCAAGAAAATCAAAGCTAGAAGCTGGTCAAGAAAAGTTCAGAAAGTGCAAGCCTGGAAAGCTTTGGTCCTGGCAAAGTCAGTACAAAGCTTGTGACCTGTTTCTAGCAATGCTAATAGACGTTCCAAGTCTATATGGTTACACTTAGAAGATTACTTGAAATGCCTCGGTCCTCACCTGGTACTCATACTATAACCTTGTAGCCCTGCAAAGTTGCCATTTCTTGTACCAATATTGAATTTCCAAGGCTTCAGACCTTGCAAGACCTCACTTTCTGAACTTTTCTGCCTGCAGCTTTGTTTTGAGCTGAAATAAAATTCAAGCAACGTATATTGTCTTCCAGAATTTTATTCATTTTAAGAAAAAGGAGGAATTTCCAGAAGTAGAATGTGATTGAAATTACATTTAAATGGAATGATGTTCCAAAGTAGTAATTTATTCCTGACAATCCATGACAAGCTGCATTTAAACTACTCTGCTATCAATGCAATGACAAAGTGGAGCTCTTCTAGGACTTATGCTGGCTATCAGTAATTTTGAGCTGAGAAACAATGAGAACAGGCTGAAGTGCAAATTAGAAAAGCAAAGAATATAAAAGGAAGAATGTTCCAACACAAAGGATATTTGAAGCTGGTAATATGAAATTCGTTTACAGTGTCGCTATCCAAAGTGGTCACAAATAATCCTGAGAATTAAGTTTTATAAAGCTGAATATGTTGAAAGATTAATTTTAGGTCAGGTGAAATATATCACTTCCTATAGACAAATGTAAATAAAATCAAATTCTGCTAAGAACAATATGCTCAAAAATTATTTAATTTATAAAGCAGTGGCACAATCCAGTTTATTGTAATGGTTCATATGCCTCACTTGGGGCCAGAGGCTCATTGATAATACTCACACAAAACAAGATTAAGTGTGTTCATGCTAAGCAAGATACAAGATTTATTCACTGATTGATTGATTTGATTGATTAAGATACTGACAGAACAGACAGTTATGGATGAGTTGCAGATACAGTAATGGAAAACTGAGAGGGCACGGGCTCTGTGAGAAAGGGCATTCTTTTACAGCAGCTCCTAGTGATGACTCTTTAAAGAATGACATATTTTTTTTACAAAAGAAAGTTATGGATCTCTGTGGTGAAGTGCACGCAACAGGCTGAGGCAACAGGACTGTGCCTCATTCTCTCTTGAACCTGTTGTAAATTATTTCTGTTTATCTTTCAGAACTGTAAAAATTTGGGCCTTGGATCTGTGCTGTTGTATAGATGTCAGTCACAAGTTTCAGATCAGTAGCCAATCCCAGACCATGGAAGTCCAAAGATTTTGACAATATGTGAAGATGGCAGCCAAAGCTCATGATGTAACTCAAAAACATTAAAAACATCTTAAATGCATCCCAATAATGTCCAATTCTGCTATAGTTATTCTATAGTTATTCTAGTTATTCTTAAAGGTTTTGTTTATTTTTTAGGGAAACATTCATTCTTAGATTTAATGAAACACGTAAGTCTGCAGAACTGGATTTGTCTGTTGAGATTATGAAATTATGAAAGTCCTTACAGAACTGTAAATATGGATAAAAGTTTTACTTTCAGAAATGCCCAATTATGCTTTTAATGAAATCTTTGACTTCATTCTTTTGTAATTACCTTCCTTTAAGACATCAAATAAGGCTCATTAATTCTTTCACACGTTAAGTCTAACACCCCACAAATGCCCAGAACTTTGCAACCCAGAACTTTGTAGAAAGCTAGCTTCACTGGACTCAATCACACTGGGCTGCATGCTTGCTGGGTAGCTATAATCACCCAGAAATATTAAGTGACACAGCAAGGTCCTTATTTTTGAAGAACTGTTTTGCCATCCGTATGACAAATCCTAAGAGAAAACCTGAAAAATTATTAGAGTCTCTAAAGAATTCTGAGAGGAAGTAAAGGAGAGTGAGAAGCTCTTTTATAGAAACTGGGCTACTACAAAACCAGAAATAAAGAAATGGGAAGCAAGAAAGAAAGTATTCTCTCTAACTGTATGACCTAATGCTTTGGCTGCTTTTATGGGGTATGGATTAATCCCTTTCTCCAAGCAGATTCCTGTAGAATGCAGCCACGCACTTGAGAGTTATCTGTTCATAGGGCAGAAGGTGAAAAGACTGAAATAGTTCTCTTTTCTGAGCAGAAAATTAATTAATTAACCCAGATTAATTTCATAAGAGAGCTGAAAGGATAAATTCCCCAATAACTGTATTTTCTTTCCACACCATGTTCACTACCCAAAGACTCAGTACATTCAAATCTCCTTGACAGTACATATGTGACTCTAGGTGGTCTGTGAAGGAATGGACCATGCTTCTGTTCTTACACTGTGCCTGGTGTTTGTATCTAGTGGGGCATGCTGGCTTTTACCCAAGAATTTGGGGTATATACTGGTAGAAAATGAATGTACAATTTTGATATTGTAGTTTCATTTTGTACTAGGCGCCATCCATTCAGGAAACAGAGGAACATTGCATGATCCATATGCCCAATAAATAAAGCTAACTGCATCTTCCAGTGCTGAACACCCATAACAAACTGCCTGTGGATGAGGCACAGAATAAGAATAATTTCTGGACATTATTCAGCAAATAAATTCAAATAAGGGATGCATTTGAGAACATAATAATCTGCTCACTGACAACTGGCAAACAGAAATAGAGGCAAAATTTTTCAGATAAATGACACATTATGAATTATTCACTCAGTTTTGCAACACGTTCATTATACTCTGTAATCTAATACTGTGCAACTCGTTTAACTGAGGTCTGGAAATGAAACATGGTTTCACACTCACTATTAAGACAGGGATGAGGATAGTTTGTAAAACAGCTGGCTCCACAGATTTAACCCTTCTGAACATTTGTTTTTCCAATCTGGTTCATTTGTCGTGCAAGTCACAGTAATGATCATCATAAGGACTACTTTTCATATTTTAGCTAGACTGTTTTTATCTTTGTTTATGCACTACACATTAGAGTTTATTTGTTTTTAACTGGACATTATTTAAGATGTTGATGTTAACTGGACATTATTAAGAAACCCTTTGACAGGGAGTCTATGTTCTCCCTTAGTAAAAATACTAAGTGAGCTTCCACATATTTCTGAAGATAAATATATTAGATAACATTGACACATCATAGAATAACTATACATTAGGCATAAATTTTATTTTTACAATACTAATTGAATGTCAATATCACCATTTAGTATGCAGAAAGATAAGTAAGCAGCAGAAGAGTAAAGAGAAACTACATACAGTAAGGAAAAAGTGAGGAACAGAGAGAGAGTAGAGGAGACACAAAACAAAGCTCCATAAATGTATCCAAAAAATATGATGGATGGGAGACACATGCACTTGGAAAATGATTTGAGTATCACCTCTGTTCCTGAATGACGATCAGAGTCACTCCAGGGCTAAAGGAGGGATATGAATGGACCATCAGACTGACACAAGCTGCACAGTGTGACAAATAGCATGATAAAGTAGGCACTAAGAGAAGGTTGTGCTGCTCTTCAAATGTAGATCAAATTTTAAAAGTACTGGAAAAAGGTTTTCTGCAAATTATAGTATCAATACACTCCCTGTAGCAGAAATAAGGGAAACCCAAATTTATTTACTTACCAAGTGAGCGAGGCTCACCCACTTTCTCTGACATATATTAAAACAGAGTCCATGATTATCCTGTATGTCACCACTCAGAAGACAAGCCGGACGCTCCTCTTCCCACACTGACTTTTAAGTCAAATCCCCAAGTCATCACTAATAAAACCCTTGGTGTCATTTGGTGTGGAAACAAAGGTATTCTTGTGCTGAGGGAAAAAAACAAATGTTTTACAAAGTGAAGCACCTGGCTTTCCCTAAAATGTACTGCAGTGTTTCTAACTATCTCAGTATTACCATATGTCACAGAATCACAGAATCACAGAATCTTAGTGGTTGGAAGGGACATTGGAGATCATCGAGTCCAACCACATTAAAAAACAAAACAAAAACAAACAAACAAAAACCCCACCTTTATAAAGAAAAAAACAATGTGCAAAAAAATAGACAAAGCACTGGCTGTTAAATTAACAATTGGCATCAGATTGTGCTGTGGGACTGACACCAGTTTATGTGTACCTGTATCCTTGGGCAATAGAAATAGTTTTAGTTGTACTTTTAAGAGAAGCTTAAACTTAACAAGGGGCTGTTTCCCACTGCAGTCAGCAGGAGCTGAGATGGAATTACATATGACCAGTATATGAGGGGGCTTCAATCAGCAAAGGGCAAATATACTAAAAAATATGGCTTATGTTAACAGATCTTTGTAAAAATATAACCTGAAATTAGGTAACGGTTTTGTCTGAATAAAGATATTTCTGCAGTGAGACTTTAGGGGCCTTCAGGAGATATCCACTCTGATAAGATTAAATAATTCACTCCCATGTAAACATGGGGAAACTATATCCATCTCAGCTCTATTTCATACCATCCACTACAGAAGAAAGTTAAGGGTTCTTTTCTATTTTACAATGTCCAGTGAACTTTCAGGCTAAAAGGAAGTACCAAAGAAATTAATTTTCCCATGAATTTGGAAATGAATGGGAATGGGGGATGAAGAAATCCTGAAGGCTAAATTGACCATATTACCATTTCTTTGAGCTCTTATGTCTTAATTTAATAAAAGGGTAACACAAACTGGATCCCATTCCAACATCAGATGGTGAGTTTGAGATTAATCTAATACCATAACAAATCCAAAGCATAGAAAAAACAGCTTGAGGATATTCATGAGTACCTTTGATAGAGTCCGTGAGGAGCAGAACAGAGCATTTAGTGTGAAAGCAAACTGACATTGGATTAGGATGATTGTTTAGCCAAGCAGTTATGAGACAGAAAATTCTCATTTTCTACCCATTAATTTACTGTATTAGGAGGCATCTTGAAAGAGGGTATTCAAAAAGGTAAATATTCAACAAAAGAAGAGGAGATCATAGAGAGAGCAGTTAGCATTATGAGAAGCAAAAATGTAAGTACCAGTGTGTCATGAGGACATATCTTCCTGCTCCTCGTCATTTTGGTGAGGTGTTAATGATCAGTCACTAGCAATAGGAATATTTGTCAGCATTCTACCTGTGGGGAAGCCCACGTGCCTTGGTGAAATGGCCTGGATAAAAAGATTGCAAGTCAGTGAGTGTGAATGAAGCACCCTAAACCCCCTGTTTTGAGATGGTGTTTGTCCCAGAACTAATGCTGGAGAGGAAGGGGACCACAAACACTGCTTGGATTAAATGGTTGCCAAGGGACTAGCAAGAACATTTGAAACAAGGGAGTCATTCTGATAACCAGTATGAGAAGAACATGGAGATCTGCAATGGGGCAGAGACCCCAGGGGGAGAATAGAAGGGGTCAGGCAGGTGGTTGGGTGCTGCCCACTGTGCACCTGGACCCGCTGAGGCTGCCCCAGCGAGGGGCGCCTGGACCTGGAGCCACTGCCTCTGCCTGGGGGTGTGGGGGGCACCCACACAGTCAGGAGGGAGTGTCTGTGTCTGTGTGTTAGAAGTATTGGGAGTTAGCCTTAAAAAAGGACGTTTAAGAAATTGCAGGTGTTTAATATTGTGTCTCATCTGATGTATTCATGATACCAATGTATATATAGTTTTATAGTTATAGATTGCTGGTTAATCACATGATGTTAGAAAATGAATAAACTGCTTCAATCCTGTTTTGATTTAAACCATGTAAACTGAGCAGCTTTAGCCCAAGAGACTATCTAAATAATTTTAGACAGACATGTCAAACATTCAGTATATGCTGCAGCATTCAAGATCTCAGGGAGAAGAAGATGAAGGCATCTGTCATATACTATATTTCGAGTTGATAAGGACAATGATTGAAGAGAGTGTCAGAAATGCAAATTGTCTGAGGAAAGAAAGCGTTCCAAATGGTATCAGAACTGTGTAGAGAGTTTCGTAGAGAGCTCAGTACACTAAGGCCATGTGGCTGCTTACCTATGCATTTACATATCTTCATGCATTTCTGGTTTTTTAACATAATACTAAATTCTAAATTCAAATTTTTAGTTTATGAATAATTAGCATTCTAATAATAAAAGATTGTAGGACTTTTAAATCAAACATTAAATATTTATTTGATAGACATTTTAATCAAGTTAATTTCTATGCAGTAAATATCTTTCTCTTAGAGTAGCTTTTATGTATCATTGTCAGAGATGAGAGACCAGAGCTGAGATACCAGAGATGCTGCAATTATGACAATATTATTTTACCAGCTGCAATCCAAGAAAGTAAATTTTTCACTGGGAGTAGCTGCTGGGTGTTTGTTACATAAGAATATGTTCTTAAATTAAAAAAAAAAAAAGACCAAACAAAAACCAAACAAACTAAGAAGTCCAGGTTATTTAAATCAGAATATGTTGTTTTACTAGGTTCAGTTAAAAAAGAACAACTATTTCATATGGGAAATCAAAATATAAGAATTCCCATGGAGCTACTAACATTCTATTGTTTTATCAATTATCATGTTAAACATTGAAAACAGATTTAACACCATAAAAATTAAAGAAAACAGTATCAGTAATCACTTTTTCAATACTGGTAACATTCAGAATATGCTAACTTTATTTCTCCTAAATCAGCATTTGTTCCATTAAAATTCTTATTCTATATAAATATTGCAGTTTTATATAATTTACAAAATGCCCTCAAACCATGACACAAAATTAATATAAATGCATCATAATAATAATTCCATTGTACTATTTAATACTTTTTAATTGCAGGAGAGTACTATTATGGGGTTTTTTTAGAAAAAAAGCTCCATTTTTAGAGGAGACAATAACATGTGAATAGGGACAGATCTTAGAAGTCTAATTCTGTTATGTCATTGGTAACCTATTCAACCAAACACTGGAACAGTTGTGTTTCTTGACTTAACCTTGTTTGGCAAAGTTCAAAGCAATGCAGACGAGTTGTTCCTAATAGCATTTTTAAACTTTAAACAGGTGTTAGGTTGTGGGTTTTTTTCCTTCTTAAGTGGCAACAAATAATAAATAATTACTGCTTTAGACCCCTGAAGAACATACAGATCTTGGAAACTCATACCCAGATGACTTAAATGGACAGTCCTAATGCCTCCTCATGTTTGATGATAAGATGTTGTTGACAACAACACCTTCAGCAACAATTGCAACTATCTAGGCGGCTTGGGCATTTGCACTGCAAAATTCTGGTTTGATAGCTTGAAGTCTTCCAGTTCTACAACAAAAATTGATCATATTATTATACTGTTTTTCTACATCAATCACATTCCATAAATGCTAGTACTGGTGAATCTGGATATTGGAGAATCACTGATTTTAAACAAGTGGTTTGTTTTAATTTACAGTTATAACACTCAATACTGCCATTTATGCATGATATGAAGTAAGATTAAGACAATAAATCCGTGGCTGTTATCTGTAGTCAAGTCTTCAAAGTCTTTCAAGGAAGGGGATAGCTGGTTTCAAATAACAACTCAGAACTGTGGATGTTCTTTTCATATATTTGAACTTCCTGACTCAGGAAAATTCAGCTGTAAAATTGCAAGAGAACAGGTTTTCTGCCAAGATTTGTGTTGTTAGCTTTTCATTTGACTAGAAATATTACAAAACTGTCTTTACTGACCGTAGTTCTAAACTTTCCATTGCTAGTCAAAGCTGAAACTGTAATTTCATATAATATTAAAATGAAAATGTCCTTTTTAATGAAAAATATATACATGTTTAAAAATGAAAATGTTTTTGTAATGTTTGTTGTTTAAAATTCTAAAGAAGCTCAGAGAGATCTTTCATATTTTTATAAACTTGTTTGTTTCTGCATCGACTTAATTGATGTTTTCAAGTGTCAAAAACAGTTTCCCAGTCAATGCTTGATTTATTTTAGAAATTAAAAATAAAAGATTTGTTGTTGCTTTTATCTGTATTTGTTTCTAACATAAAATAATCAGCAATGGTAACTGGTGACAAGATACAGTCTAATTAGAGAGACAAATTAATGCCACAGATATGTCTAGAAATCAATCTTCATCTAAAACTGAAATTCACTGTAATAATTTTAAACTAAAATTGTATGCTCATTTAGACTTTGCAGATTGGCATAACAATACCATCGGCAGCTTCTGCTTGATAAGTCAAGACCAGAGCTGCAAAATTGTATGAGAGGACTGAAATACATTGGGAAAACTATATGAATACTTGGAGCAATAAAAGCCTGCCCAGTATTTGGCTCCTAACAGTGTCCTTCCCTTTCCCAAATATTAATTGTTTTCTAAGTGACAAATGCAAATCATCGGAGCAGGAGAACATGTGAGCCATACTGTTTCAACTGGAAAACAAATTTAAAGCAATGTTGAGTGTGAGTTTCAGGTATAATCACTATTTTAAGAGTAGCAAGGTTTTGGGAAATATTTTTGCCTCTGAAAACATGTCAAAATGTGATAAGAGGGTGTCCAGCTTTTTTTTCTTTGGTTATGTTCATTTATATTTTAGGAGGATTTATGATAATATTCACGTTACAAGGACTTGTTTGCATGCTACTGCTGCTTCAAAAACAAGCATGGATTTACTGAGAGAGAACAGAAAAGGAACCTTGGTTTATGTGGTACAGTACACATTTTGTACCATATTAGAAGGAATAGTATATAAAGTGTGCAGACTTCTACCCTTCTCCATCACATCTAGATACTTTCCTGAGAGCAATAGCAGCACATATACATACACTGAGTCAGAAGCTTTAGATACATACATGAAATTTTGCATCTTTTGTCTAAATGAAAATGCAGAATAAAATCTGTGCTAGTAAGGAATAACAATTGAAATATTTTGATATTTTGTGACCCTATGTCCTGTTGCTTATAAATTTTTAAACTTCAAGCATCTGAGTTTCAATTTTCTATGAAGGATGTCTACTTCAGGTTGATTTGTTTCCCTACTTTTTTTGTGGACAAAAGACTACTGGTTTTGATGACATGATTAAGGGAAATATTGCTTGCATTTGTTAAAAAGTTCTGGTTTGCACTTACAGACTCTGACCAACTAAGTATGTGAGGAAAGAAGTGTCACACTGAGGCACAGGCTGCATTATTTATGAGGATTCATTTCTCACAATATTTTTACATTGTGCATTTATTAAAAGCTCTGATATCAGTTTTCAAAAAAAAAAAAAAAGTCAAATTGACTGAAAAAAATTCTTATTGCTTTGGTATGAGCATTGTGATATCTTCTTGATTTATTTCTGATTAACTATCACTAAAATAAGTAAAAATAGTTTTTCTTACTAGTTTAACGAAGGATGTTCTGCATAGACCACAATACAGACTACAGTTTACAGGAATTATTATGAAAACTCATCCATGTGTGACACTTTCCTCACATACAAGATATGTGGTGAGGCAGGTTATTAAAGATTTAGTTTAAAACATGTGTTTGGAAGCAAATACTCCATCAGCCCCAGTAATCATCATTCTTTGATATGCATCATAAAGCTGTTTCATAGCACATAGACTGGATTCCTTTCAGATTAATTTAAATCGTGAGATGCACTCCAGTAGGGCTCCAAGAAGAACTAGCACTGCATCTGTAAAACAAGACTACAGCTGATTGGAAGTAAATGATGCCGAAATGTATTTAGGTTGTCAGCTGTGCAACACCAACTTTTTTATTCCTCAGACCAACTTCTACTGCAACACACTATTTCCTAAAATAGGTATAATCAGTGGCTTTTTTAAACCTTAATCTATTTACAGATTAGCCTAGAAATTCTTCCTTAAGAACTGTTGAAATGTGTGCTCAATTAGACTCTATTTTTTTTTTGAAAACTGATATGAGAGCTTGTAATAAATGCACAATGCATAAATATTGTGAGAAATGAATCCTCATAAATAATTTCCTTTAGTTTGAGATCTTCAGTATAAAATATCAGTATTTAATATTGTTATGTTTTCCTTGATAATGTGCTTACAAGGAAATATATTCTACAATCTTTTTTTCATCTGTTTTTGAATGTATGTTTGAATAGGCAAATTCAAGAAAGTTCAAAGGAACAGAAATCTGAATATGTACCCAATTATACAAAAGAAATTTCATTCTACGAGCTACAGTGAGGACAAACATGTGAACTGTGACCATGTATTCAACAAAAGCAATTCGGACTTCATTGATCACAAATGGTTTGGAAGTTAGATCTAGTTGAAAAATTATTCATATTAAAGTACTAAAGGCTTTCAGTAAATGTAAAAGAGAACTAATTTTAAATTTAAAAAAATAGTCTAAATTGCATAAGATTTTTTTATTATGATATTTAACATTTGTAAGAAGAGAAAAAGTAGGTGATAAGAAATGAGAAATTCATATTTACCTGAGCCTGAAAAAAATTCTATTCACTATTACATATCTGCATATGTTTCTTGAGACTGCATCATTTTTTCTTATGACTCAGTCTCAAAGGTTCTTTCCAAATTATTCTTTGTTCCTGTTTTGTATAACAATACTGATACAGCCTTTGTATTTCTTTCCCCTTGTAGTCTCTGTATATTCCCCATACAGAGAAGATTTTTACATGTGCAGGGCAAGAACTCACAATAAGCTCCAGCTCATACACTGTACCTGTCATATGAACTGAAACAATACAAAGGGAGGGAACTACAAGTGTTCTTCACTGTTAATCCTCCTGAATATTTTCTCTCCATGGAGGCATATAATAGCTAAATCCCCATCCCTGGAAGTGTTCCCCATCTCTGGAAGTATTCCCCATTTATCGAAGCATTCCCCATCCCTGGAAGTGTTCAAGGGGCTTTGAGCAACCTGCTCTAGTGGAGGTGTCCCTGCCCATGGCAGGGGATTGGAACTCGATGATCTCTAAGGTGCCTTCCAACTCAAACCATTCTATGATTCTTGATTCTAAATTATTCTAAGGAAAGCTGTCACAGTCCCGTTAAAACCAAACTACCAATTAGTGCCATTTTCTGTATTTCTTATTGATCTCCTGGTTTTTGTCCATTTATCCTATGAATTTCTCATGTCATGGCTAATATTTTGCCTTGCTCATATTGGAGTTGTCACAGGATAGTATTTACCAGGCAAAAATAAAAAAGAAAAAACCACTAATAACCTCTCCTCTGATAAGCTTATTATAATAGCTGCAAGGGAAAAAAAATAACTGAACAAATCCATTTCTGTGGGAAGTTTCTTCCCTTTTCGTGTACTAATAAAACAGGCAGAAGCTGTTATTTATAAAGTAAGTGGTATTTTACTGAAGCTATCCTATGATCATTATCTGCAGTTGATTTAGACTGTAGACTTAATTTTTTTCTCCACTGCAGTTAGGATATAGGGTACCAGTATGTAATTTTACTATTTGCAAGTACTTCAGGTGCTGAAATTATCATCTTTTCCAGCATCCCATTGCTGAGAATCCAATTGGTTTTTCCATCTTTGAATCTTGAGCAGGTAAGTATGTAACATTTCCTCTGTTGTAAATTGTAGATGTTGCTGCTTGACACTTTTTATATGCTTAGTGTTTTGAGAGGGAAAGAGATAATCCCTCTATTTCATGCTTTTACTTTTTTTCAGTACTCTCAGACTGAATAAATGTTGTGCACTGTGGTAATTCCTGCCAACAGCCTGTATCTGATTCTTTAAAGGGCCATTAACGTCACTCTAAATATTAATTGCAGAAAACATACTGTACTCATAAAGATCAGCCCTAAGGAAGAAGACGAAAAATATTTTTAAAAAATCTAGTGATATTCATCTCATTTTATAGTCTGAAGTTGGAAACAAGGATAACAATATGAAATGAGTAATATTTTCTCACTTAGGGACTATTCTCCCCCTCAGAAATAAGAGGTTGATTTTATTAGGGTGGTCTGATGTCAGAATTTTCAGAAATTTTGGAAAAAAAATCACCTTTGAATAAGAAAAGGCATTTGCAAGTGGTAAGCTGCAAAAAAACATTGCCATCTCTAGAAAAGACATTGTTGAATAGTAGTAGTCAGTATTATCTATGTACTCATGCATTTCAGATGAGGACTGGTTTCTGCCATTGACATTTTATATGGCACTGTATTTTTGATCAGACTCTGCCTTGTGCTGTCACATTTTTCTTTCAGATGAAATCGCAGGCAGAGAGAAGGGAAATCTAGATGCATCCTGTTTGTTTGTTACTTGTTTGTTTTAATCAGGGGAACATATTACAGGACTCTTCTTTTGGGTAGAACAGTAATTTTGTATTTGACAAAAGCCTGATATTTCTGATCATGTAAGTTTTTGCAAGTCCGTGCTTCACATATCTGTAATGATGAGTAATGCCTGTCCCTTACATCCTCCATGAAGTGGTAAATCAGACAACTCACTATGATTATATTAGTATTTAAATTTTCTGTTTTGTATGCAGCTATTTACTATCCTGTTCCCATTGACTAGAAAAAAAATCTAGTCACTGATTTTAATGACAACAGAATTATGTCTTATATGTAGGTACCACTGTATCCCCCTAGCACTATCTAAGTAAAAATAAAAGTAGTTGGCTGCTTAATCTTCACCTATATTTAAATACGTATTTCTTAATATAGCATATTGCTCAATATTTATGGGCCACAGAGGAGCACCCTGTTTACATACCTTCCATACTCTTGCAAAGACTTTAGAAGGATTGTCTTCCTTGTCTTCTTACTTCATAAGCTCTGTAAAAAGACAGGAGTAGTGATCATAATAACATTTTGAAGTTAAAAACCAGGAATTACATACGGCATTTAAGTTTCACATTGTCACACCTGAGCCTCTAAACATCATTTTAATTGGAAAGCATGATGTAGTGACACAGATGATATTATAATCTTTACATTAATAGGTCATTTAAAAAGTGATACAAACATTTAAAAAGTTATACAAATTCTACAAAATTATGTCATTTCTGTTATCCTAAATCGTATGAAACAGAAGAATGAAGACAGTAACAGAATAACAGAATCACTGGGTATTATAAAAAGATATCACATTCCTTATTCATCAGTGCAGAACCAGCATAGCTAGGTGACTAACTTGGATAATTCTGGGTTTCTTACACTGACACGGTGCAAACTGCCACGTGTAAGATAAGAACTCTGCCTGGGTTTTTCTGTATCAAAAAAGTTATGAGCCTGCAAAAGTGAATTTATTCTATTAGACATGTAAAGTATATTGAGAGCTGGGATGGCAATCCAATTTCATTAATATAGACATGGGTAAGGTAATAATTGTTCCCATATAGTAAGAGCCATCACAAAATGTAATGAAAGTATTAAAATTTCCTTTACAACTTTTGGTGCCAAAATATTTAGAAATTATAAACCTAATACAGCAATGAGGATATGAGAAAAATCCTAGGAAAATAAAATCCCTGACTGATGTTTATAAAGATAGATTTATTTCAACAATATTTAGAAATACTTATATCCATGGAAAAAAAAACCTGTTCACAGTAAAGCTTTTACATAGCAATATATACTGTAAGTTGTTTACCTTCAACAAAATATTATGTAATAAAGAACACATTATTTTTTATTTAATAGTTATTTCCTGAGATTTAAAAAGTCATCTTTATCAGCCATTTGTCACTAAAAGTCACTACAATTCTTTGTGAATTTGAATTTAATCTTCCACTTGTAGCAGATCATTTTACTAGAATGAGGTCCTCAAGATATTGTCAGTTGTGTTATAAAACAAGACCTTCTGCCTATTCCCTTCATTTTATTCAAGAAAGCATAATATGAAGAGATTTTCTTGTAATCCTGAAATATGACTGAGTGATGCTTTTTCAATGATTTCTCAACACTCACAGCAGTGTATCCTTTCTAAAAAAACATGGAGAATTACCATTCCCCTTTGACTATGCCTGAATTATTTTTGCACATAAATCATTGCTAATGAGATTTTTAAATTATTAACTATTCACAATTACAGTTTTATTTCAAGAACTAGAAAAAGTTTTTGAAAACTTTCAATTTCTGTAATGAAAATTGTATCAGATTGGTAAGCTTTGATAGAATTATTTCTTTATCTGTTTTTTCTCAATGATCATTTTTTGAATATTTGGAAAAACCTTCCTATTAAAATAGCTCCTACTACGTTCTAGTTCTTCCATATCATTCACAGCCCTTCCAAATATGATATCAGAAATATTTATACTGCCATCTGAATCAGCTTTCCATTTTCATGAGAAGACTTTCCCTTAAGAATTTTTTTCCAACCAGTTGTCATAATTTCAGGTCGACAGTATTTTTACGATTCTTGGGAGAAGGCTGATTAATCATTTTTGTAGACTCTTACTTTTCAGAGAGAATGCTGATAAACAATGAACTGAAGTAAATTGCAGATGAATAAAGTTGGGCCAAAGTTATCTAGCTCCAGAATACAAGTTATTGAAGCATGAAAAAAAGCTCCAAAGCAGCATCTCTTATTTATTTCACTAGAAGATGAAACACTGTTTCCAGTTTAAAACTTCCTTTCAGCTTTTTCTTGCTCTTGTATACATCTCCCATACCTTTGTGAATTGATTTTTGAGATCCTTTTCCTTGATTCTTTTGTCATACTGTATTCTGAGCATGTGTGGATGCAAAGGAAATTCTGTCTTTTTTATATCTCTTTCTGAAAATTGGAGCAATCAAAAAAATATTCCAAGGCAACAAAAATATAAACATCCATCATCCCAATGTAATGTTAAAATTTTCTTTTTGTTGTTGTTTATATCACATCGCACTATATTTACACAACAAATCTTCTGGGAATTCTCTTAGGACCAGCAAAGTTTAATTAGAAAAGATCTATAATGTCATTTCAGCTGTAGGGGTTTGCTAAGATGAAGGACATCTCCTCTTTTCCTGTGCATGAGACCCTGAATGAATTATCTTCTACTTTGAGGCTTTTCTAGTATGAGTACAAGTCTTTTGATCATGAAGGATCATTTTACCTCATGAAAATGCACATGAAATATCTGCTTTGACCCTGATTCTCCTTCACAGTAACAGCCAGTCTCCTCTTGTAATCTATTAGTCCATGTTTCTTCATGTCTGCTGATGAACAGAAGCCCCTTTTTCTGGGATATTGTACAATTTCTGTTCCTAGCTAGAATAAAATGTCTTTTCTACTTTCAATTAAAAAAAAAAGTTAAAATAAATTTGTCAAAACAACCTTATTCCTTTGGTTGAACACATATATATACAAATAATGATGGAAAAAATATTTTTTTTAATCATGTTTTCATTTTTTTTTTGGTTGGAAATGCATTCCAATGTTTTTATATATACACATGTGCATACACAATAAGAAGTGTACATATTTTTAAAAAATAAATAAGAACTGCAACATCTATCCAAGTTAGCAAGGTTTCTCATCATATGCTACCACGACAGATAATAATAGTTGAAAAATTAGTACTATTTCCTTTCACTTTTAAACGCTTATTTAGTTAAGACAGGTTTTTCCAATTATCTCTGCACAAGCTGCTTGAGTTATACTAGGTAACAAGACTGCAATTTATCCCTGACTAACTATATTGATTTCTCTCTTGCCAGCTATAATCAGATATATAAACCAATAAACAACACTTGTTCTTATCATCTCCGCAGTTCAACAATACTAAGCTTCGTTTATTCTTTTCTCTCAAACATCCCTGCAGAACTTACCCTTTTCACATCTAGCTGGCATATGAGCTACCTCTCATACCTGATACATCATTTCCTTAATAGCAGAAAAGTAAAGCAAAGTGAATCCCTAATGAACATAAGCCTGCTTTGGGACTTACATTCTATTGCTTTAGTCTTGCTTTAAATCAATGTTTGCATTGTTTTGTGTTTTAACATC
This sequence comes from Scolopax mira, assembly GCA_004320125.1. NCBI lineage: Eukaryota > Metazoa > Chordata > Aves > Charadriiformes > Scolopacidae > Scolopax > Scolopax mira. The sequence goes on along the minus strand of BJBW01007065.1, from coordinate 74,428 downwards.
CTAATTTTCTGTTAACAGCAACTGTTCTCTTAGTCTATGCATGGATACACTTATTTACTCTTCTCTCAGATGCAAGCAATAGTGAATTTTTTAGAGACTACTCTCATTCTGACTTATTTCAATATCCTTGGATTTGGCTCTGCTATCTTTGATTTCTGTTTCTCTCAGAAAGCAGGAAGCTTTGAACCACAGCTCTGTCTTGGTGACAGAGCACTGACACAGCTGACAAGCACTTTATACATGAACATGTTACCAGGCCAACCTTTTGAAAAAGTAGATCTAGCTTGGAAATTTGTTTTAATATTTAGTCCTTTTCTGAATGTGAGCTGGCTTGAAAGAGATTTATATTAGCTATGCACTATGACTCAACCAGAGTAGCACCTTTTTCTTGGATCTTTGTCACTTGAGGCAGGCAATTATTCATTGAGTGAGAAGGCCTACTTCTGTAGCTGAGATAGATATAGAAAACATACCTTAGATTTCTTACTTCACATAAAATGTATGAGAGGTGAAAACATGGATCTTCTATATCTAGGTGGATCCTTACATCAAAATGTATTCTTTTCACCTCAGACATTTAAATAGGGAACATGGACTAGGAATAGTAAGACATTACCTAACAGCAGTTTTTAAAAGTCTTAAACACCTCATAGCTATCTTTCTTCCACAATATTAAAGGTTTGAGATTTATTTTTTTTTAAGATAAAAGGTGTTGTGATCTCTACTTATTTTTCAGAGGGAATGAAAACAAATATCAAGATCTAGATTTTTTTCTCGGAAAAAACAGATTCTACTTTCCACCCAGCCCCTAACTATAAAATACGTCAACCAAATGAGAAAAAAGACTTAAATCTATTAAAAGCACTATTATTTACCAGTATCCATTACATGGCTATATAGTGTGAGACTGCAAAAAGGAACTGGGATGGCTTTAGGATTTCCAATTGAAGATTTCCATCTCTTAAACTCTCCAGGCTTCTCCTAAGCCTGCGCATCTTAATTTCAGCCTTCCAGAGTTCTTCTGGTTGAGTATTAATACAATGACCCTGTTATCATCATCATTTCAATGATTTATACTCAACTTTAATTTCACTGCAGTATCTCTTTTTGTACCTCTCTACCTCTGAATTTGCTTACATAAAATGTTTTGATGTTTGTATATAATGTAAGACAAAGATCTATAAATCCAGCAGCTGAGTCCGAGCAGAAAGAATATAAAAATGGTTAGTTTTGTTTTTTAAATATTTACATGAGATGATAATGGTTAGAAGGGTAGTCTGAAGCTAGCTTATGCAAGGAGTTTAGGCCTTCAATTATAACTACAAGATGAAGAGAGAGAGGTTAAAGTAATCAAAGAAGTTTCAAAAATCTCCAGGGAAACACACAACGCTGATTATTTTGTGACAGTGAAAAGTTCACAGATTTGCATTCTGGACCAATGTTAACAGTATGTGAACAGTAACTTTGGAAGCAAAACTGGTGGTGGATTGGGACATAAGGGTCAGTTCTGCCAAAGTATCCTGTATAGTATGATTTAATGATACTGCCCACTGGGAGGTCTAATTTTTAAAAATGTGTTGATGCCTCTAAACCTTTGCATATTCTTACCATATGTTTTATGAAAGCTGTCATATCTATTATCCATATAGGCCATAACAATAAAAGTAGAACATAGTGAATGTAGTGAGGATTTATTTTAAAACTTACTGGGTTTATTTGGAAAAAAATTAAGTTCTTACTATTTTCCCATTGATCTCTTTCAGTGTTATCTGAATATTGCAGCCTTCTGTTGTACCACTTAGCAAAAATTCTTCACAAGTTGCAAGTGGTAGTATCTCACATTAAAGTTCAGTGTAAAAATTTCAGGATCATTTCTCTTTACAAGAATTTTCAGGTTTCACAGACGATTTCCCAGGCCCAAAATTCATTTATGCCTCAGTCCATCAGTTTCTCTAATATAAAAATTATCCACCTGGTTTGAACTACTGTTTCTGCTGTAATTGCTAAATCATTGACATGTGCCCTGGCAGGATGGCAGCCTGACCTCTGTACTCATTAATGGGTCTCTCCTCTCCTTTTGCAGCTGATTTAACTACCAGTTTCATTGCAAATCTAAAAATGTTACAGAAGGTGGCATTTGTGTTATAATAACCTTTGTAACCCTATGACAGCTTCTCCAACCTGGAGCTCTGAACAAGGTCTAATATTTTCAGATGAATGACTAAAACGTTCCAAGAGTATAATATGTGCTTATATGGATTTTTAATTAAGAACTGCCCTATGTGTCCCAGAACATAGCGGAAAAACGCCATTAACTCTATGGGTCAGGATTGGGCCTCTATTGCATAAAAAGAGGAAAAAATGCATTGCTTTTCTGATTTACATGGCAGTAAAATTCTGATCACAAATGTAACACTCCTGTAAGAGAAATGTGTGTCCTCTCTCTTCATAATGTTAATAATCCCTAAACCAATAATAAAAGATTCTTTCCCTTTTCATATTCAGTCAATAAACTGCAGATTCCCTGAAATCAAATGGGTTGTCTTCTTTTGGTATAAAACAGTCTTTTGAATTCTATCTGTTCTATGGCAGTTTTTCAGGCTCCTAAGTCACTGTAATTCATGTTTGAGTATTACCTGCTTTGCTTTTGCAAAATGGAATTTATGGGATCAATATAAAAATTATTGGATGAATTTCTTGGCATTATGCATAAAGCGAAAATTGGTAGGTCATAAATTGTCCTCTTTGGCCCTAAAATCTATTAAAATAGTGAGAACAGCAATACAGAATTTCATCCAGTCATTGCCACTGCTTAAGTTTGCTCATCAAGGTTAAAATGACTATCAATATTCACATAGACTATAGACAAGATTTTAGAAGAAATTATCTTTTGCTTCAGCAATTAAAAAGAATCTGGATTTTCATAAACCCCAAGCACTCAGCTTGCCAAGTACCTCACACAATCTGCTCGCAAATTTTTGTGAGCTGTTTTAAAAGTACAGCTCTATTAAAACTAATTGCAGTTTTTATGGTCTTATCAACATGTTTTCTGCACTGTGTTTCTGAGTGACAGAGAAATAAGCAGAGATACTCACCATGACATTTACCTGCTAAATTTAGAGGTCTATATCCACACTAGGTTCTTCAAAGTCAACAGGAATAGGCATAGTAAGGGCATGACGGCTTGACCTGCTCTGGACATCATCAATAGCTTGTGGCAATAGCTCTGGTGAGGAATGCTTGGTTTTTTCTAGGTATCTAGGTAAATAACTTCACTGCAGCTGTATATGTCTGATCAGATGAATCCTTGCCTAATTGCCCCCATACTGGAAATATAGGAATTTGGGAAGGGAATAAACAGGTCAAACAAAGAGACTTTTTATTTCTCTGTTATAATGATAGATGGTAGTTTCTGAAAAAAAAGTGAGTTAATTATCAGTGCTGTTACCTCAGGGAGTCCTGCAGTGCTCACAGTGCTTGAGACAAGGAACTAGACTGCCTTTGTCCCTGATTTCTTTTCTCTCACTTAGCAAATAAGTCTTCCTGTGCTTATGTTTTTTGTTCATAATGTATAAAATAACATTTTTCACTGGTATGCTCTCACAAAGAACATGTTCATCTTTTGGGAGACCCAATTATGACAGAAATGGAGACAAATCAGTACTGAAACATAAATATTTTATTTGCTTTTGGCAAACATAATTTCTTTAGAAATCACCTCCCCTAGAAATATTGTTACACAGAAAACAAATTTTGAACATCTAAGTCTCTAAAATATTTGTTGTATCTTTTCATTAAGTTCATTTCATTTCTGGGGCATTTTCATGCCCCAGTAAACTTACTCTGACAACACTCATCCTGATACTAAGACTACATATATATTTTTCCAAAACAATAATTTACATCACTAAACAGATTGCACGACCAGGAGACCATATTAAGGCCCTGAATGGACCAAGAGGTTTTGTAACATCTTCCTCCTCTCCTTGGGTGCTTGGATGTCTGTATTCAAGATCAACTCTGATTTTTCTTTGCTGTGTAACTTGGGATCAGACTGCTGTGAAAACAGGTAAGCTGTGAGAAGAAGCTGTGAGGTCTCTGTCTCCATTCCTTGGAAGTTGTTCAGGCCCGTGCCTAAGATCTTGGTGTGAGTTTTATTGCAGTTGTGTCACTACCCAGCATGACACCTTGGTGTCTGTGACTTGGCCTTGTTGACTTAGCTTCCTGGCCTGATTTCAGACCTTCGTGGTCATGGCTTGCAATCACAGGGCTGTTGGTTGATCACTGTCCCCAAAAGATCTTATTGCACACTTACTGTGGGATGGTGTCCATTGGTGGTGGGGTCACAGTCCTGCCAGCCTCATCACTCCTGACTCCTCTTCCCTTACAGTGTCTTGCTGCTTCCCAAGCGTGCTCTGTGATACCACTTTAGGAAGTGCAATGGCTAAGGTAAGACTCTGTACATAATACTCTAAAATGTACTTATTAACAGAGTCCATCACTACTTCTGCAATGTAGAAGGTAGTTGCAGATAAGAACTAATCTTTATTAAAGGAAATATATGGTACCAACCTAATCCTTGAGTACACTGTACAGATGCATAATGTGGTACTCCTTCAATAGAAGTCACTTCTGCTATTTTTCTCTGAAGTAGCTTTCTCTGGGGAAATATATGTCTCTATTTTTTTCAATATATTTTTGGACAGTGAATCTTTTCTCCCTTCTCAGTTAAATGTTTATTTGTTTAGCTCTATACTGAATTTCAGGAGAGGGGAGGGAAAACCCTAAATAATAACAGAAATGATAAATTGTGGATGTTAAATGTGAAACACTGCTAGAACTGCAGCCAGCAAGTAACTATGTGAGATGATGCAGAAAAACATCTTCTGACACCTGATAACCGAAACTAGTTCTGCCTTAAGGCACTGGTGTTGGCAAGAGAACCTTGTTGCATTCCCACAGTGCCCTAATAAGGTTTCAAATGAGAACAGCTAGCATCAAACAAAAAAGCTATCTGCTTCAAAATTGCTGTTTATCTGTTAAAAGAAACTTTTGGTGCATTGTTCTTAAATTACTATATTATATTGCAATGCACAGAAGCAGTACACGTGTTTAGTAGTTCATTATGCAGAGGTTATTAGTAAGTTGCAAAAATCCTTCCTAGAGGCAGCATTTTCAAGAATGAAAAACAGTATTTAAGGTCACAGATCACAAGTGGATAAACTGGGCAAAGACACACAAGCAGCTGATGGATCTTTAGGAACTGTGTTGAAAGTAGCTGCTTCAGGCTTAGACCCTCTTTCATATTTAGTATGTAAATTTGAGAGCTCTGATAGTGAAAAACTCTTTTTTGTAGGTCATTTTACAAGATAATAAAAATTTAAGCTAGTCTTTTAATTTGAAGAATCAAGCTACCCTCCCCCAACTTCTCATTTTTTTCATCCCTCTTCCACTTGTATATGATCATAACAATTTATATTTTCTGCCTAAAACCCAAGTTCCTTAAGTGTGAAGTGTTCACTGACAAAATTCACTGTTATAAACGTGGGAGAAAAAAATGTCCTATCCATGATGATTCAATTAAAACTGATGAATCTTTCTGATGCTGTTTGGCAGCATTAAGTGGTCAAGGGGGAAAAGAAATGCTATCAGTTTAAACTGCACCTCCAGTAGAGGGCTTTGCTAATACAGCAATTGTCAAAAGCTTCTGTACCTCAGATTAATTTCTTAAGTAAATTAATTTAAGTGCTAGTTAATCAGGTTCTCTTCCTTTCCCTGTGCTCAGAAAGACCCAGTCTAGCAAGACTCTCCTGTTGTGCAGCTGAGCAAAGAGGGACAATGGGTGCCAATGTGAGGGAAGGGAGACCCTGGCTGTCAGCATTGGCCAAGCAGGGTGAGAAGCTGCTGGGCTCTGCTCCTAAAGCTGGTGGGAATTTTACAGTAAGTGGGTACTGGAAACAAAGTAGAAATCATTCAGAAATAAAATGCTTGTTGTCGCCTTCCTTCACAAAATAATTTCCACTTGTCATGAAATTACAGAATCTGTCTCTCTCTGGATCCATATTTTATTAAGAGACATAAAAAGGGCTCCCTTTTTCCATCCCTCCTGATGATGGCTCAAAGCTTGGCTGTAAAGACAATTTCTTGAGGAATAGAAGTAGTGAGTTCAGGTGTTGTAACTATGGTTGAAGAGTACCAAAGCCTATAGTCTGGAGGGACTCATCAATCAGAGCATACAGGTTGTGAAAAGGTAACCATGAGCAGTAGTGGTGAAAATGGGTAGGTGAAACAAATGAAACACTCTACCCCACATAAAGCATAGAAAATCTTAGTTTTTTATGTGGTATGTTAGGTATGTTAGATCCAGATTCTTGTTTCTAGTAAATTCTAATGTATTTTATACTGACATAATCTGTTATTTCCATATTTCAAATGAAAGCAGTATTATTCTTTGCTTGCCTGTTGCATTTAACTTTATCTTTTTAAGTGAGCACTCTTCATAAAGTTCAAAATGCTGTAAAAGTTTGAAGGTAGAAATGTAAGATTTCGGAGTATGAATATTCACTGGAATCAACTGAATTCATAGCTAATAGAGAAAATTATGGTGTGTCCTGAAGGAGCTGTATGTGCTTAGGATCCTCTCATATACTTTCGGAATGGATATAGGAAAAAGGTCAGAATTGATGTACCATGGCAAGGAAATTACTTTACGTGCTTTATAAGGTAATGTCTTTCCACAGGGAAATGGGAGAGATTAATTTGTGGGTTAAATACTGTTGAATTGAGCTCCATCTCTGACAATTATTCATGCACTACTCGTGTATTCATGATGGGATTAAATAAAGCTATCCTGGATAAGACAAAATATTTGGACATTTTCCTAAACAAGAAGTTTGGACATATGCAAAGTACATATATGTTATTTCACTTAAATGTATTCACACAGAGCGACACCAAAATGTCTACCATGCCATATCCAACATCTAATCCTGAGAAGCAATAATCACATGTTTACTTTCATGTATCAGTTTCTTTGATCTATTCTGCAGAACAATTCATATGATTAAAAATAAGCATTTTTTTGTCTTTCCTCCCTGTGACTATGAAACAGGGTTGGTTATGGGTGCACAAGGAAATGAGTGTACAATGCACTGTAAATTAATCAATACTCAGAACTTTAAGTAATTTTTTTCAGATTTGTTGTTTTTTGTTTTTTTCTTTTACAAGAGACTGCTTCCTTCTTGGTAGACTTGAAGATTGTCAATGTAAAAAAAAATTCTGCATGAATTCTGATAGAGTTTTTTGTGGCAAGTTATATTAACACACCCTGAGTGATGGCAGTTAGCCATGTGAACACACTTTGATTATTGCCAATGTGAAATGAAATATCATGCTTTAGCACGCTTTAGGATACAGTTATCTTCACCGCCCTTTAAAATACTCTGGTTTTCTTTGTATTTGCAATAAAATTTCTGTATTTGCAATAAATTAGGAGCACACACAAGGGCAATGGCTGCACCTCAATTATAATTATATAATTATATTATATAATTATAAATTTTCTAGTACTTGACTGTACTATAAACAATGTTTTGATAGTATTATAATATCAAAACTACAGTTTTGATTGTACTATAAATAATGTACATGAAAACTTCAAAACAGTTTAGAAATGCCCACAAAAGTTTCAATCTGATTTATTTCTCAACCCAAACCAGATTATTTTCATTGACTTGGTGGTGTTTCAGAGTTTTCTCTTAGAGGATATAAGACTTGCAGATATATGAAAAGCATACGTTAGAAAGTTTTGTCAGCAGTGGTGTATGACTGATGTTCTTCAAAGTGTATGGGTATAAAGACATGGGTCTTTGACATTAAGTTGATCTCAGTGGAACTAGAATTTCAGATACAGAACACACATACCTACACATGAATTAGGGTTTTGTAAAGAACATAAAATGAAATAAAGGAATGAGTATTATTATAACTGGTTCTTCTTTGGTTCTAGTCAACAAAATGGAACAGTTGATAGAAGTTACAGAAAAAAACAAAAGTTTGAAAATATTTTTGAAAATTGGTTTCATAGCATAAATATCACATTCCACTAGTAAGTAAAGGGGATTAGATAGTCCTTCAAAAGACCTGACAAGACAGACAACTTAACAAAGAATATCATTATTCATATAGATGTATCCTAACATAAGTCACTATAGCTCTGAAGCAGACCAACAAGGACAATAAATTCTGGTTCATTTTCTACCTTTAAATATCTTAAGGCATTACCTAAGTTTTCTGGAGATCTCTTAAATTCTCTAGCTAAGTTATGACTATATATTAGCCTTTAAGGTTTATTGGTTTTAAGTAGTTTTCCTGGCAGTAATGACAGTGAAGAGATAACAAATGCATTAAAGCACACATTATCTTAGAATATTCTAATAATTTTCTTTGACCAGTGTTTTTTTTTAATTGCATAATATTGCCAATCGGCCCACCATTCCTCTTGTGAAAGCAATGCATTCTTAAAGTATTTTTGCTTTATGTGAAATAGAGCAAAATATCGCAATGTTTTATTGCTGTTAGAATAATATTACATCTGGAATAAAATAAAAGAAAAAAACTTAAAATGAAAGACAAAAAAAGAAGGCAGCAAGAGATATAGCAACAAAGGTAATAAAAAACCAAAATGTTAAGAATAGAGACATTTATAAGGAAGATGAAAAATAACCAATAGAAAGAAAAAGAATTATTAAGTCAAGAGAAGTCAGACTAGAACTAGAGAACTATGACTCAAGAAAAAAAAATTTAAAAAGGCAATCTAAACAGAAAGAATTATAGAAAAAAATGAATTAAAGTGTTTGGTGGATGGCAAAATTATAGAATGTAGATACATGCATAGCAGAAAGCCTGGAAAATAACAAATCCAAGGCAGGCCCAAAACATTTAGGGAACTCAGGCATTAAAGCATGTATTTGGCAAGAAAACAAGAATGAAGAGGGAAATTGTTTATTCATATCATCAACAATGGGAAACAGAATATAAATATACATGGGTATACTCGGGTAAGCTACTGAATGCTTCTTGAAATATTAATTTTATGCCATTCATTTATTCTGACAGGTACAAAAACAATGCATATTTCCTTACTTTGCTACAGGGGTGTTTTCTGAGATGGAGAAGAAATAAAATTCTAGGAGTGATGAGACAAAGAATACCAATGGAACATCTTCTGCCTGTAGTAAAACCTAGAGGTGTTTAATTTGAGATGTTTTCTTTTTTTCCCCCTGACTCTGTAACCTGGGTTACAGACTTGCAATGCTGTACAGTATGACTTGTATCACTCTTGATGAGGATTAACATAATTTCAGAAAACCTGAAGTCCGTTAGTAACAAAAATCTGCAGGGTCAGCTAAAAGGTGTCTATTTGACTACATGATGACTGCCTCCATTTGATTAATGCAGTCAACTTAGACTATTGAGATGTAAAATGAAGCAGTTTGTATACATTCTGCTTTACCCAGAGGCTATCATTTTCAAAGTCATTTCTGGCACCTAATACAACATAGAAATTGAAAAAGTCGGAGCCAACAATTTTTCATTTTGAAATGTCTTTTTTGAAGTTGGAAGATGCATATTTAATGGTTCACCTGAAGCTAGAACCTTCTATATATGTTGCAACAGTAACTAATTTATAGTGATATTTTGGATTTAGGATACAAGAGAGTACTACTAGTTGGAACGAAAACTTTTTAACTTGGTGTAGTCTTGTCATAAATTGCATTCTTATGTCTAATTATGGCTCAAAATTTCAGCATATTTAAGTTTATGTGAAGTATTTGAGGTAATTTATTAACAGCTGTAATAAATGTCACATCCACTTTTAGTATTTGTGATTAAGTGCTCTTTTGGTTGAAACCTATCTGTAGTTTACAGTGTTAAACCAGGTGGATCTCAGTAAAATTTTCTTGAAATCTAAGTGTAAATGAAAATCAGTTATTTACTTTTTTCTTTAAGAATCAGAGATAATAAATAGTGATTATTAAATAATAAGGGATATACCCAAAGGTCAGATATGCACATATTTCTGGAGAAAAACCTTATAAACTATGTTCCTTCATGGATAATCTTGTTTTCCTACAGATTCCACCCAACAACTTGTGCAGAGTAGGGAAATAATAGTCTTGTGAGTTTTCAAAGTATTCTAGCTATATTATAATGTTGTGTGGTCACTGCAGACTGCTTTTCCATCTCACTGATTATGAATCATAAACTGAATTTTCTAAGATGTTAGACATGAAGTGTCACAAAATTGAACTTAGGTACTTCTAAGAATCTAATCATAGCTATGCAACAGTACTTTCAAAACTATTTGCTTCAAACAATCTTTTCTGACTTCTAATAAAAAAATTAATTCAGTCCAGTTGCAGAACAATGATGAGCTATGCATTTTTCTGTAGTGCCCAACTCATTCTTTTTTCCTAAGAAGTTGTTTAGTTTTGGGTTTTTTTATTAATCTCTCTATTTTCCTGACACATGGACTTCCCACTGCTGACAGAGACTCTAGCTGCTAATTATGACGAAGTACTTTTCAAACTTAGCACAAGCAATCATTAAACACAGGAGGTGGAGTATAAAGTATTAACCCTGTTAAATCGAAGTATATTGACCATCACTGGCTGTGTTTCAAAACCAATTAAAAAATGCCAGCCTACTAGAAATTAAGATGGCTATAGGAAAAATACATAAGAAAGCCTTTATTTCTATGAACTCTTTTGCAAATTTGACAGAATGAAACACCGAAGGTAAGGTGGTGCATGTAGAAGAATGTCCATATGGGCCAGACAGTAAGTTTCACTTTAGGACAGAAAGTCAGTGTTTATGTTTTGGAGAACTTTCCCACATCCTTTCATTTTGTCTCAGACTCTTCAGGTGTAAACTAAACATTTCATTGCAGGTGTTAGCAGATCGGATGCTACACCCTAACGTATTTGCTGTGTCTACATCCTCATCACTTGTTCAGTGTTGAAGAACAAATGACTAGCAAGGTGGCAACACTGCGTTCAGTTCAGTTCTCTGAGACTGGGAGTGATGTTACACGTGTCCCGCTGTATGAGAAAGTATCATCTGCAATGCAGCTAAATCTTCATTTAAGGATTCAGCTCATTGGCCAGAATGGACAGATGATGATATAGCCATAGGTTGAAAAATATCAGTACTCAAATGCAATCTTCACTATCCCTTGAACTTTTCTTGGGGAAACAAAAAAAGCAGGGAGGTGTGTTGGTTCTTTTTTTATCTGGTTATGTCTTTCTTAAAGTGTCATATGACGTTGAAAACATTTTTTATTTTATTTACACTTCCTTGATGATTGCAACTGTGCAGAAGAGTCTTATGCTTAAAATCTAAGAATAGAAATAGCTGATTAAAGCTTACTACAGAAGTCTGTGATCCTTTAAAGTCTCATATTAGAGAGAAAATAAATCATCTGCATGTATGAGATGGATGTGACATGGTGTTAAAGGCCAAATTGATCCAATTAAAAAATCCTGGTTTTAGACTTCTACCAGAAGAAATATATGCAGTAAAAAAAATTTGAGAAGAAACACTTAAGATTGTGTATTTCAAATATTTTAGAAATTCTTAAATTCCTTCCTTATTTTATTTCTTTTCTGTGTTTGTATAATCTAGTTCTTAATCTAAATTAGTTTTAATTTAATCTCTAGAACTCTGTAGTTTTCATCTGCATGATGTATGTAGTCTTAACTGATCTTGTGTTTTCTGTCTGGTATTTTTGTTCTTTTATAAAAAGCTATTGTTACTTTCATTTTTGATCATTCTTGGAGTTTGTTTCTTTTTCCAATACAGTTCTTTTTTCACTATACTTTTTTTCTTTCTTTCAGCAAAAGCCTGTCAAGGAGAGGAAGAAGAAAAAATAAACAACAATAACAAAACAAACAAACAAAACCAAACAAAAACCCCAAAACAAAACAAACAAACAAAAAAACCCAATAAACCAAAAAAGCAAGGCTAAATAAAAGGTCTTCCTCACAAGAGAACTGTTAGATTGCCTTTCTACAGCCATTTTGGTCCTCATCTGCAGTATGAAAAAGTAACTACAATGAATTTTCACTGCAGAAATTGTCATCTTGAATGAAACAATTTCAGAACCTGTATTTGCCACACATTTTGGGAAATCTTGAAGAACTGCTACCACCCATGTTCAGTTCTTCATCAATACTATCCTCAGTCAGCAGAATTAGTGGACTACCAAACTGCAAACAGTTAGACAGGCATTCCCTTATTAGGTGTTAAGAAAGTCAGGAAATAGAAATGAAGATGCAAGTAAAGAAAAGAATTGGGCATGAAGTAAACGAACTATAACAGAAAAGACAGAGTTATGATTGTATAAATACAATCAAACTAGTTATAGATCACTTGAGAAGGAATAGATGGAAACGAAAAGACTCTTGAAAAACATATTTTACATATATGGACTCTGTGTTAGAGGCTTGTCTATAAGTTATTTAAAAGTTTGACTACTCAAAAATAGTAGCTAGAGAGGAGATTGTACCTTATTTGATATAATCTGCATTGTAACAAAAACATAAACGTCACTATATTTTTTCCTTAATAAGGTTTTGTGTGATTTTTCTTCCTCATTCTAATGCATAAGCATACAACAACCAAAATTATACATCTAGTGGAACATATTACCTATCTGTAGTAATTTAAAAGAACTGCTGATAGAAATTATGCAAGAAATTAATCTGTAGAGCAGAAAAAAAAAGTAATTGGAAAAAAAGAAAAATTATTGTAAACAAAGGTAATTACATAGATTAGGAAGCGTGCTCAAAAAAGAAAGCTCGCTCAGCGAGGAAGAGGAGGAGGAGGAGGTGGCGGCGGGGGTCGGATGGCGCTGCACGGAGCCCCAGACCCAGCAGGAACCTGGAAGTCCACAGCAGCCAATCAGGTGCAGAGGGGGAGCGACCAGGAGCCGCCCGGAGATTTAAAGGCGGGGAGAGCGGCCTCCTCCATCACTCGGCGATGGCCTCTCTGGGATGTGATAAGGGAGTGACAGGTGAGCACGGGCATGCAAGAATGGAAACAATCAAGATGGTCTCCACTAGGCCTGGAGGCACGGTCAAGAAGAACAGAGCCTGCCACAGAGAGATGCCACTGTCCAGGTTACAGACTGCAGGGAATGTCTGTCACTCCTGCTGGAGTGACAGACAATGTCTGTGTGAGATGTGAGCAGATACACAATGTGCTCGGTCAATAAAAGAGGACTTCAGGGAGTTGGGAAAGGTGGTTATGGGATCTGGGGCCCAGGTTATCTTCTCATCAGTCTTTCCTGTAGCAGGTAACAATGCTGTGAGGAACAGAAATATTCAGTCAATTAACACATGGCTCCGTAGCTGGTGCCACCAAGCTAAGTTTGGGTTCTTTGACAATAGATTTGCCTGTACAACACCAGGTATGTTAACACCTAATGGGAGGTGCCTCTCTCAAAGGAGAAAGAGGGTTCTTGCTAAAGAGATTGTGGGTTTGTTTGACAGGGATTTAACTAGGTGGAGTAGGGGTGATAAGCTTTGGAGTACCACACCAGGGTTGGAGGGACAGGGTCCTAATAAGGGTGTTCAGCCTGGCTCCCTGAGCCAAGCTGGTCACCCTTCACTACAGTCAAAGTCTTATGGTCACGTACCAGCAGCTCCTGGCGTAGAAGCAGTGCACAGAGAAATACCTGACAGACACTCCAGGGGGTATTCCCCTGACAAGGCAGAGCAGCCAACAGCCCAGCTGAAGTACGTCTACACCAATGCACACAGCATGGGCAACAAACAGGAGGAGTTGGAAGGTACTGTGCTGCTGGAAAGATAAGGGCCATAAAAATGCATACAGCAAAGGGCCATAAAAATGATTAAGGGCCTGGAGCATCTCTCCTATGAGGAAAGGCTGAAGGACTTGGGTCTTTTTACTCTTGAGAAGACACCAGGGAGATTTGATCAATGCTTACAAATGCTTAAAGGAAGGGTGTCAGGAGGACGGGGCCGGTCTTTTCTCAGTGGTCCATAGAGATAGGACAAGAGGAAATGGGCACAAACTTGAGTAGAAGTTCCACCTAAACAAGAGGAGGAACTTCTTTACTGTGAGAACGGTAGAGCACTGGAAGAGGCTACCCAGAGAGGTGGTGGAGTCTCCTTCTCTGGAGACATTCAAAGCCCGCCTGGACAAGTTTCTGTGCAACGTGCTCTAGGTAGATCTGCTCTGGTGGGGGGGGGTTGGACTAGATGATCTCCAGAGATCCCTTCCAACTTCACATGGTTCTATGATTCAAGAAAATAATGCTTTTTGCACTAACATAGTTCAGTAAGATTATTCCAGTGAATCGGGGTCTAACTAGCCCAAAGATAAGGTATACGTATGGATGTAGACCTTATATTTTGATCCTGGTACCATTTACATATATTATGCACACACACATTTTTCTATTTTTTTTATATGCAAATATTGTATATTTGCAGTAGGCCATGATTTAATAAAAATAAACAACTAAAAGTAGAAGGAACTTTTGAAGAGAATGGATCAGAAACTGAGAGTTAGGTAAAAGATTCTTATACTTAGAATTTCTACATTTGTGTGGAATACAATGTGTGAAGTACAATACTACTTCAGAGGAGAATAATGGCTTATTACAGGGGAGAACCAGAAGGTAATTGTTGTCTGGTCTTTTTCAGCTAGGGATTTCTTTGTTAATTTTGGTGATTAAAGATCCGTTATGCCACTCTAACCCTTAACTCTAAGAAAACGCCTATGTGCTGAAAATATATATTCTATCAATAATTTTGTGTCTATTATGCTTTCAGTAGTGTACTCTTACCTAGCTATTCTCTTTCTAGGAGAGGACAAAGTCCTTTCCATTTTACTCCCTGAAAAGTGGAAATAAAAATGAGATTTAAGTTGGACAGAAGAATACCATGTGAAAAAACATTAGGCAACTTCAATATTCCTTGTTCAAGATTATTGCTCTTTAAAAAGAAAAACATTTTTATATTAAACATTTTTGCCAAACATTGAAGCTTTCTGCATAGAACTCAAAAAATAATTTATGCCAATTTAGTCACATTTTAGTGTTTACAGTAGTTTCTATAGAAGAGGAGTGAATTTATTCCAACTGAATACAAAATTTCTAAAATAGATAAGCAGGTACACTTTAAAAATATAATTAGCAGTACAGAAATAAATTAGTGATTTAGTGTGTCATGTAAGTCACATGTCATGAGAAATTACCGTGAGAATGAAATTTGTTTGAAGTTTACAGCTGTTATGAATAATACTAAAAGGGTATCCTAACAGCATACTAAAAAGATTACATATGTTACTCTAGATAAAGTTTTGTATTTAGGGCAAATAAAACTACAGCAACATAGACTAAAATAGATTTCTGGCAATTAAATTGCCAAGGCCAGGGGAATACTATACATGTCTGCTACAGGCAAAGCACTGAAAGAGAGTGTATGTCAGTTTGAATAATATCTGAGGTTTAAGGAAGGCAAAAAAACCTTAGCTATCAAATTTAGTAAATGACACAGAGAAAAATTGCTCAATTCCAAGATTTTATCTCAATGTGAATAATTGTAGAATTATAATTTGGGTTTATTTAAAAAACTGCAGTTATACTGTGCATGCTACCTTCAGGACATATGAAGCAAGACCTGGTGTGCTGAATGCCTAATCATAAAAAAAACCTTCTAACCTACTTCTACACGAACAATCTTCTTCATTTTAAAAGTCCACTTGCTGCTTTACTTTCTAAGCCAGGTACAGAATTAAATTTCTAACAAAGTAAAATTCCCAGAACTTGAAATGCCAATGAGGTCAATTGCTCTCAGAAAAATTACTTTTAGTTGCATTTTTATGGAAATCAAGTACTCAGGACTGGAGGAGGCAGAAGTATATATACATATATATCAAGGTTTTCTCAGCATGGTGTTCCTCAGGGGTCAGTACTGGGACCAGTACTAGTTAACATTTTTGTCGGTGACGTGGACAGTGGGACAAAGTGCACCCTCAGTAAGTTTGCTGACAACACCAAGCTTGGTGGTGCAGTTGACACACTGGAGGGAAGGGATGCCATCCAGAGGGACCTGGACAGGCTGGAGAGGTGGGCTTGTGCAAATCACATGAAGTTCAACCAAGACAAGTGCAGGGTCCTGCACCTGGGACATGGCAATTCCAGGCACAAATACAAGTTGGGCGGAGAATGGCTGGAAAGCAGTCCTGAGGAGAAGGACTTGGGAGTGCTTGTAGATGAGAAGCTCAACATGAGCTGGCGGTGCACGCTGGCAGCCCAGAAAGCCAACCGTGTCCTGGGTTGCATCAAGAAAAGTATGGCCAACAGGGCTCGGGAGGTGATTCTACCCCTCTACTCTGCACTCGTGAGACCCCACCTGGAGTACTGTGTCCAGCTTTGGAGTCCTCAACATAGGAAGGACATGGACCTGTTGGAACGAGTCCAGCGGAGGGCCATGAGGATGATCAGAGGGTTGGAGAACCTCTCCTATGAAGACAGGCTGAGAGAGCTGGGGTTGTTCAGCCTGGAGAAGAGAAGGCTCCGAGAAGACCTTATAATGGCCTTTCAATATTTAAAGGGATCCTACAGAAGAGCTGGAGAGGGACTCTTTATGAGGAAGTATTGTGACAGGACAAGAAGGAATGGTTTTAAACTGGAAGAGGAGATTTAGATTAGACACCAGAAAGAAATTCTTTACAGTGCGGGTGGTGAGGCACTGGAACAGGTTGCCCAGGGAAGCTGTGGATGTCCCATCCCTGGAAGTGTTCAAGGCCAGGCTGGATGGGGCTTTGAGCAACCTGCTCTAGTGGGAGGTGTCCCTGCCCATGGCAGAGGGGTTGTAACTTGATGATCTTTAAGGTCCCTTCTAACTCAAATGATTTTACGTTAGAAAATCCATAAATGCATAGCAGTGTTTGTGGGACTGTACCTTCATGTTTTTCTTCTCAATGATATACTGCAGCTAAACAACCCTTTTCATTCTTTGCTCACTGTATGTGCTATCCAGGTAAATTAATTAGGGGCAGAAAACATTTGTTAGGTCATCTACTCTGTATCTTTCTGCCATAGGATTCTTTATAGTACATTTACCTGTTATAATAGTCTTAGGACTTGAGGCACTGCCTACTTGGGACTGCTTTTTGTCCCACCAGCAGAACTGAACACTGGAGGATGCTCAGACTAGTCAAAGACTCATGTTCAAGATCAGTGAAGGACTACTCCTTCACAGGGCATGCCACTGCCCCATCCTCAAGACTATAATGAAGAAAAGTCCTTACAATCATCTCTTTCTCAGGGGATTTGGGATTCTCTTTGGAATGTGGTTTTAGAAAGAACACTTCCAATAAGAAACTCAAGATTCTGCTCCGTGAGACAGGACTCAAATAATATGCTTTGTAGACTTGAGGCCCTGAGCTTTCAAAATCCTTTTTTTTTTCCTTTATCCAGTCATACCTTTGTATTAGAATATTTTCTTCTGAAACAACTAAGATGCCTTAATATGCTTAACAATACTAACAAATGGACACATCTTCAGATTCAGAGCAGGTATGTATTTCTGATTCATTTTACTCATGCTGGTCTTGTTTCTTTGAAACTTAAATTGCAATAATTAAGTACTATTCTAGGAATACACTATTCTTAAGGAGTGGCTTTTACAATTAAATACTCTTGCTGTTATGGCTTTGGCTTATATTGCATTATCCCTTTCTTCTTGAAGGCAAATAACAGGGGGCTATGGAGGAAGGAAATTGCAAACCATTTCCCAACAAAAGAATAATTCAAGCTTTTTCTGCACTCACAGGAAGAAGTTGTTAGATTGGTAAGAATATTAAAATTTGCTGGTCACTATGAATAAAATGTATGATTATTTTTCTAAGTTTCCCAGAAAATACATGAAAGTGTCTACTCATTCTAAATGCTATGGATCTCCAATCCGAGCAGATCACACTATAATAACCATTACGGTCAATGGAGTTACAGACCATATAGTCAGATAAACTCTAGAGAGGGGTTGTGCTTCCCCTGAAGTACCACATAGAAAATTATTCAATTTTCTGGATGGGAACTTGGTGTCATAGCAAAGTTGCCTCATTAGAGCTGCCTTCCCAGAAGGGTTTTGAACTCTTGTAGATCCTCTGAGATATCTGCCAGACACCTAGGATGACACTAGAATATCTGATGTCTTTACCAAAAGAATCTGGTTCTTACTCCAGAGATCTAATTTAAGTTCATATTATGATTTTAAACAGAAATAAATATTTTGTAGAAAAATTAAGAATGCTACAATTTTTGGAATTTATTTCTAACTGTCCCAAATGTGTGCACTCACAATTTCTTGTGTACCTCCAGCTTGCTTGCTGGTGGGGTGGTGTGAGAAGCAGAATACACCTTGATCCTGTGTGAGCATTGCTCAGCAATAGTTAAAACATCACTGTGTTTTCAATACTGTTTTCAGCACAAATCCAAACCTTAGTCCCATATTAGCTACTATGAAGAAAATTAATTCTATCCCAGTCAAAAGCAGCACACACAAAAATCTGTTAAAAATGAAATCATGCAATACTATGGATTAGTATCTTCTGAAGTAAATTGGATTTAAGGTGTACCTTCCTATTTAAAAATTCAGATTCCTTTTAAAGATATCTAAAATACCAGATCTAGATGGTGTAAATTTAAAATTTACAAAGGACTGGAAAAAATAAGTAATCTTATGAAAACTACGTCTTCAATATGTCAATTAATGAGAGGCACAATTTCAATGTTGAGTTTACAATGAAGCTCAGTTTCAAGCAAATATATAAAAATTGTTGCACATGTTGTCATGTGACACATGATTTAAATTGAGTCAAGTCTTTGAACACAAAATATACAAATACCAGAACATACCAATTTGCCTGAAATATAAGACTCATTGGTTCATCTTCTAAAAATGTTCTTACTCCCTAAGTACTAATGATGCTTTTTAAACTGGGATCTTAACATGCAAAATTGTTTTTTATAAAATATGAATAATTTCAGGGTTAGGCAGCAGCAGAAGCCAGGCTGCCCTGCAGGGTGGAGGAGCCAGGTACCATGGGTGATCCCAGTCCTGGCTGTGACCTCACCGACAGGAGCCATTCCACAGATCCTCAGCAGATCCATGGAGCCAAGGTGGTTAAGACAGGATTTAACAGTAGAGGAGGCAATGAACTGGGGGATGAGGAAGGAGAAGAAAGTAGAGAGAAACTGACCAGGAGAATGAGACGTTTACCCATAAATTAAGAATAGGATCAAGCAATAGAGATTATTGTGAGGATGGCTCTAGTGGGATGAGGAGGGTGGTGATTAACCAAACACCACCAACCAAAAATATGTAAATTCCTAAGATAATGACACAGAATAAGGAAATGGAAAGGTTAAAAACAGATGCAAGTGGAGACTTGTCTGTTGTCATTAATAAAGTGCTGGAAACTGCAGATTTCCCTGAAATGCAGGTATGTATACAACATTAGAAGTAATATCCTTAAATATGAAGCTGTTCAAAATAAATCTTTCTCTTCTTCTGGGAAATTGTGTTTTGCTATAATTTCCTCTGGGAAATGATAGAGCAGAATTCAACCAGTAGGGACACATGGCTTTTATTTTACATTTGAATTGTAGAGACTATGCAAATGACCATTAATTGCTCTCTGGAGAATGGTATTCCCCCTTTTTGATCTATGTATTTATCCTGTTCGTTCTTCTGTGAGTAGAGAAACATTGGAGAAATTGCACAGCATGCAGTTTGAACAAAGGTTTTGAAAGAGAAGATGCTTAGGAATGTAAAGTGTGCACATTTAAAATTCTCAGGGTTTTATTTAGAACACAACTTGAGGAAAGTTTATGTGATGTTTTTAACTACACAACAGTATAAAATAAGTTTAGCATTTCACAGTATCTCACAAGTATGGTCCAGATGCTAAAACTACTGTTGTGAACCCTGTCTCACTCTAGGAAATAGGTGTGTCAGGAGTCTTAATCTGTGAATCTACATAAAATTGCTATGCTTTCTTTCGGTTTTTAAATGTACAGGTAAGACTATTGATTTTCAGAGTGATATTATGTGTTCTTTCTATGTCTGGTCATTTTTAAAATACATCAATTTGCTTTTCTTCTGTAGCAATATCAAAAATCTCTTGTGCAATATTCTACTATCCAAAACATAGGCAGTCCTCCCATGATGATCTGTAAAAAAATTGAAGAGATTATCTTGCCCCTGTAGACACTAAGGTATCAAACAAATTAATGATTTATACTTTAAAAGCTTTTGCCTTTATCTCAGGTATTAAGAAATTCACTTACAGACTATGCAAATTCACAGTTGCTATTGTAAATTGGTTATGAAAATACCATTACCCTAAAAGAAAATGACAAAGACCTAGCACATGATAATGTAATTAAATTAAGCCCCTCAGCTTCATTATCATACTAAAAATGCATGTATATGTATATAGTAAGAAATGCTCTGGGATTGAACAAGTATGGAAATCAGAATTGAAATTATTCTCTCTTAAAGAACATAGGAAAAATGCTATTGTACAAGAAGGAAATTAACTCTGAAGCAGTATTAAATTTATTAAACTTTTAAATGTAACATTTATGTCCATTAATGTAAATGTAATATTGAACAGATCCTCAACTGGTGCAAATTGGCCTAATATCATTAAGGACAACATAAATATACTAATTTATATGTGTCTAGAATCTTTCCTTAGGGCTTTTTTCTCTCGTGTTCATCTATTGGTTGCCCAGGGAGGTTGTTGAGGCCCCTTCCCTGGAGACATTCAAGGTGAGGCTCGATGAGGCCCTGGGCAACCTGGTCTAGTTGGGGGTGTCCCTGTGACTGCAGGGGGGTCGGACTAGATGACCTTTGAAGGTCCCTTCCAGGCCAGATGATTCTATGATTCTGTTCATTGAGCTCTAGATAACACTTTATTAATAATAACAAGTAATACATTTCACCAACAATTTCAGTCATCTACAGATTTGAAAGGTCCTATCTGAAACCTGTTCTGTGAATAGACACAGACATAGCTTCTATCAGCATTTTCCAAATTGGGCCATTCCTTAGGAAATTCCAGGAAAACAGACATTCTGAAGTTTTTTATCCTTCATGTGTTTTCTCAAATGAGAATAAAATGTCCATCAGAAAGATATCTTACAAGCATATATTTCATCTGAGAGTTTTCATTTTTACTGTAATGACTCAGTTGTTAAATGAAGGAAGGAAGGAAGGAGGGAAGGAAGACCTTACATTTACAGAAAGTATTATTTGTTCTTATTAACATGACAACTTAGGACTAACAAAGTTCTGAAACTTTTAAAAACATATTTCATTAGGAATGCTGCTTAAAAAAAATAAGAAACAAGAAAAATGTACAAAATATTGATAATACCAAGGGTTATCCCTGTGAGGCATCTCTATTGTTGATTTTAATCTCAGTGATGATAATGTACAGAATTTAATTTTTAGGATAGATTCAGCATACCTGGAGGAAGTGGTGATGATAATTTTTACTGTACAAGCTGGCAGCAGAAAATAACTATATTTGGCAACATTATATGTTTAAAGTTATGGGCTGAAACACTCCATTTGGGGCATTTGGCAATGAAGTAGAATATGACATTTTACAGTGCAAGTTTAAGAAGATTTTTTGGATTATTGCTAATAGTAGCAAAACATTCTAATATCATAGGATAGCAGAAAATGAAAACTAAATAATGAGAAAAAAAAATTATGTTTTCCTTGAAGGAAAAAAACCCAATAGGTTGTCTGAGACACTAAGCATTGCAGCATTCATGTACATTTTGGTTCAATATAATCTCTGCAGAGGTTAGATGTCAATCATTACTTTTGACATTAATAATAAGTCATTTCTACATATTCAGTAATCTAATTTCCGTCTGATCATCTCAGTTATACAGACTGATATTCAAAACTTTTGATGGCTGTTAACATGGGAAACATTAATAGACAGAAAACCAACTCTTAGAATTATAAATTTATTTTCTACTTAATTTCTAATACCTAGAAATTACATCTATGAGTTTTCCCGAGACGTCTGGAGAGTTGTGAACATAAATAACTTCTCCATAAAGCACTTAAATATCAAGGTGGAGCTTAGTTCTAGACATTTCAAGAACTCAGTCAAATATCTATGACATATAAGCTATAAAACTATAGCTACATTTTGTGATAAATTAAAGATTTAATATTCCACTGAACAGTATCACCTTTATAGCAAAAGTTTCCTTTTGTCAAATATTTATGAAAATATGACTTAAAGTTCCTGTTTTAATGTAGAGATTGATTTCTTTACCTCAGATGTTGCCCCTTCATTTAAAAAGACTATCGGTATTCCCAAATGCACTTTTCTGGTTTTTTTAATCTTTAACTTCATAAAAAAGACGTCAGAATCTAAAAAGCTCAGTGTTGTACTATAAAAATTGTTAAGAATATCTTAATTAATTTTATTCCTTAACATTTAAAAAGAGGAATTCCACTTTATAATACAGTGTTTATATTTGTAGGTTAGGCATACATTTCAGTATATTCAGTAAGTCTTGAAGGATATCCAGGGAACTCATTAAAGGCCATGACCTTGAGTAAACTTTATTTAGTGTGGAGGTTACTGAAATAATGTAGTGCTTTTTAAGAGGAGATGGTATGATTGCAGAATATTAAACAGTCTTTGAAGTAAATTCACCTGTTTTTACTCCAGATACTTTTAATTTACTACTGAAGTAGATACAAAGAAACTATAGACAATATGAAGGATGCTGCCGTTTATATTTGGCTGAAAACCATTATTCTACGTGTACAACACTCATGAAAACTGGAACGTATAAAAGAATGATATTAGTAAAAGGAAAGCTTTAAGAAGGCAATCAGATCTGTGGGAGCCTAAGGGATTGTGAATTGCCACTCTACAGTTGAAGAACACAGAAGGCAGATGTTGTCTGCTCCAAAGAACTGATCCAGCAAAACGCACAGGATAACTGTTCTATACAGAGTCACCACGGGCAGTATTTTGTACAACCCTGTAGCAAGTAGCCTGAATCTATTCTATCATATTTTCTCTCTATCTGAGCTGTTTATCACATACCACTTTTATTTAAAATTATGTATTTACAAGCTAACTGTTTTCTCATGGATTTTTCTATTATAAGAAATGTAGTTGGTCACTGAGAGAAATTATTTCTATGCTAATAGTTAGTTTGCATAATCTATTATTAAAATCTATGGGTTTATGCAGTCCTTCAGGTATGATGCTGACATGTTTCTGGCTATGAGAGTAGAGTGAAGCATTTTTAAAAGAGAATAGCAAACAGCAGGCAGTGAATAATTCAGATCTGAATAACAGAGATTTTCTCTTTTCGTTCTGAAGTTGCTTGTTTTCCAATCTTTCCGGTTGTTTTCTTTAAGAAACTCAATGTTTAGAATAATTTGGGTTGGAAGGGAATTTTTAAGGTTATCTCTTCCAACCTCTCCTGCAATAACATCTTCAACTAGATCAGGTTGCTCAGAGCCCCGTCTAGTCTATTACTTCTGAATAGCCCATAACCATCAATAGCTACACTCCAGTCATAGGATTCATGCCACCAAGTTTCAGTAATGGCAATGAGCATGGTGTCTTCCAGGTCCGTTGCAGCATGGTGGCTTCCAGGTCCTCCTGTTTGTTGTCCATGATGCATGCATTGGTGTAGAGGCACATCAGCTGGGCTATCAGCTATCAGTCACCTTCTTAGAGGAACACCCCTTAATTCTTTTGAGGTATTTAACTAGTGTTTCCCTCTTGGCTCCTATTACCTCAAGAGCCCTTGGCTCATGTCTGTAAGACTTCAAGTGTGTTGCAGTGTAGCCAGCACATCTCAGAGCAACAGGCTGAGAGCCCTGGCTAGCTCCCAGTCCCTCTAACCTTAGTGTGTCATCCGACAGCTTGTCACGGGCAAGCTTGATATTATCCCCCTCCCCCTGCCCTTCAAGCCTAGTTCAAAACTCTCTCAATAAGCCCTGCTAGCAAAGACCCTCTTCCCCATTTCATAAAGTCTCTTCCAAAAACAGAATGGAACAGGAGTAGCAAACTTATCTCACCAATATGTATTGGGTTCATCATATTTGGACACTTCCTTCCATCCTATATTGTTGTGATATAGGATAAATTGACCTCTGACAGTGACAGATGCTCTACCCCCACTTTCTCACTCCAGGAGAAAAAGGAGATAAAGAGAGCTATGAGTTTAGAATGACCTAAACTACTTTAATGAAATATTAATATTAAAATTAAAAAGAAAATAATGAAATAGATAAAAAATATATATAAAACTATATCAAGCTCCCAGGATGACGTCACTAGCAGGAATCATGGAAGTTCCATACTGAACTCAGTGAAAGATGGGACTAGATTTCAGCTCTGGAGTCAGGAATACACAGATCAGCATCAAAGGCAGATGAATAGACAGAGTCCTCTTCGGACGTCAGCCCTTGAAGAAAAAAGGGCTGACCTTTTGATCCCTCAGCTTTTATACTGAGCATTGGGCAGATGGGATGGAATACCCCAGTTGGTCAGGTTTGGTTCACCTGTCCAGTCCGCTCCTCCCCACAGGTGGGACCCCTCTATGCTTTTCCATTTCTGACTCTGCAATGAGGCAAATAACAAAGTGACCTGGCCTTGGTTGTTATAACAATAAGTATAAGCAAGAGTATCTCTGCATACTGTTCCTTGGCATGAGGTACAAACATTGGTCTTATCACTCTGAACAAACAGTTTTCTCTCCAGTACTCTGTTAATTCCCTAGAGTTAGAAGAGGCCTGGCTAGGATGTAAAATTACTGAACAGAAAGTTAGTTCTGTTTTACCTCAAACCAGGACATATGTAAAAACTTTTTCAATATCATAAAAAATATTTTTTTTTATATTCCCAGGAATTTTCACAGTTATTAATACTTGTTTTCATATATAACTAATCTCGGGTCTTTTTTCCAATTTTATGTATCTATTTTATGCCTGTGTTATACTTACTATTGTTGGCTATTTAAAAGATTTTCAATAGCAGGACCTTTGCTGCTTTTTCATATCAACAAAGAAAAGGTCAACCTTGGCAACAGCAGCTTCCCGTATTAGTTAACAAACAATAACCTAGTGTATTAGTGTGGAGGTGTACTTGGGAGAAGGGGAGTGTGATATATCTGATCGGTTGTTGAATTCCACGTTTTAGTGTGAATCTCTCAGTGGACTATCACAAAATTTCAGTGAAGATGGAGAGATTCTCTTTTTCTGCCTATAATCAAAAGTATAAAACAACAACCTTTTCAGCACAGATTCTTGTTGAAATGACCATGAACAACAACATTCTAATCTCCACTGGAATATTTTGTGGCTTCATTGTCAGTCATGCAGGCAATCTCTCCACAGTAAATGCAGACACACAAGGACAAAACCATCAGAGCACGTAGGATTTCTTGCAGTGACTGAAGGACAATGTCATGGTGAGATGTACAGAGACTCAGCATGATGTGTTCTACTTATCAGTATTTAAAAATCTTCTGGATTTTACTCTTTAATACAGAATTCCCCACTGATTTAAGAAATGTGTTGTTAGTTTTGTAGACTCTGGAAAGTTTTGTGTATTCTGCCATTTGTTTTCTGTCTTTAAAGTTTCAGATGCCTAACTTAAGCAACTGGTTATTTTACAGATTTAACAAAACCATATTACTATGTGACACCCGTGATGAAAACCAGTTATTTTAGACTGCAGGAGCAATAACAGAAACGTTATACTGAAAAATCCTTGGTGTCAAACATTTTTAAACTTTTGAGACAATTTACATATTTATAAGCAGTTTCATATTTCATGCCTATATTTACTGACTCTATATTTATGGACAGTTATTAACTGCCAAACTGCAAGGCACTGAAACAGCTGATTGATAACACACATGAATGACTCTCCGATAGCAAGCACCATGCATTTTGTCTTGCATATTCTCAAGGATACTTGCGAGAGAAGATAAGGAATCTTAAAACCATTTTTATGTCAAGAAGGGAGGGAGGGTAAGAAATCTACTTTATTTCATAAGGCCACAATATTATCCACATAAAAATTCTTGCAGAGGAGAATATATTTATGGTGCCACCCATTTTTTTTCTTAAAGTAACTTTGATAATTTCCATTCAGATACTCCTGATGAATATGTCTGACAGAAACATTCCATACACTATTAGACATGATACATAATTGTTTATACTAAGTTGACATGTTTAAGCTCCCTTATTTTTTAATTTCTCAGAGGAAGAAAGTAGTATGGACATTCATAATCTATCCAAGAAGAGGATGTGATGGACCACATATTGCTGTGGCGATGACAAATCTTCAAGGTAATGCTGAAAGCAGCTCCACTGTCATGCCTCAAGTAATCAGTCTCTGGATGTTGTTAGTGTTAGTGAATATATTCAGAATTTAAAATTTAACTAATAGTAAGACTGCTAGCTTCTAGATAATAATAAGAGCCAGCTATGCCTGGCTTTTCTTCCTCAAGTCAAGTGCTTCTCACTTCCCTTACCTCTTTAAAAAGGCTTTGTGGTCCAGACATAATTGGCTGCTGATAAAGCCAACTCCTTGCACTCTTGGTTATTCAGAGGAGTTTCAGTGCAGGTTTAACTTTCATTATTTTAATTAAAAGTCTTCAGAAATTTAATTTAAACCTGTAAAAACATATCATTGAATTAATAATACAATTACCTTTTCTTCCTTTATGAATTTCTGATAATAAAGGTCTCAGAGACAACTATTGTCATTAATCATTACTTTTTCAGGCCAATTTAAGATAAACCCTTTGTTCTTTATGCAATTTACATAGACTTCTGCCTCCTGTTTTATTCCAGAAGATTTTAACAGGCTAGGAGGATGTGGCAATTTTCTACTGCAACTTTTATTACCAGAATTTGCATATCATTTTTTTCTAAACTGTGAAATCAGCATTACAATTTCAAGCAAGCTACAGTTTACAGACATGAAAAATAATTATGAGGCCTAGATAAGATCAGGCAACCGATCACCTTTCTTGGAACTCCCTATATTGCTTTGAACATAGCCCTGTCCTGAAACTGGGCTCTTGGAGAGTGATGCTCTTTCACATAAAATTATTCTAAAAATACAGCCTGCTACTGCTTGGCATCAGAGGACTATAGGAACAGTGATAAGATACAAGATGAACCAGTACACAACACACTGCACAGCTGATGGCAGAAAGGCTTAAAACAGGATACACCAGAGCTTTTACAAAGCTATTGGGAAGAGTCACCGTTGTGACAGGGACAAGAGAAAGTTGTTTTATGTGTCTGCTTAAAAATTATTTCAAACTCTGCATTGTGTAGAGGATTAACTCTTTAAATTCTTCATAGGTCCTCAAATCTAGAATCAAGAAGCATTTTCCTCACACATCAGACAAGCAAAGATCTGTGGGTTGTTGCAATGTGTTTAGTTGTTTTCCTTATTTAGGACAACTGCCTTTCACAAAAGGACTTTGGAAGCCTATAGAGATTCTCTGCAAACATCCAGGCAGACTTCCAGTGACATTAAAGGTCTTTCTTTTGTTAGAGGGTGTGCAGATTTTCTGTGGCTTGTGTTCTTTGGTTTTGTAACTTTGTGTTGTTCCTTCTATATAACACCTATGCAAGTTATAAAATTGTCAGTCTGACATCATGAGCCATTCCAGTCACATTTTCCTGCTATAAGTGTATTTTTTTAGACATTTTTAGAATATTAGGTAGACAATCTGTCTTTTCCAAATACATTTTCTGAGAGGAGCCCCCATCTTGGCTGTGGGCCTCACATGTGTCCTGGGGTGTGTCAGTTGGGGCTGGCTGGAACCGATTGGAACCAGCTGGAACCGTCTGCGTCTGCCATGGGGCAGCCCCCCAGCCTTTCCTCACAGAGGTCACCCTGCAGCTCTGCTGGTAACAAAATGTGGAAATATAAATTCTGTACAATGACAAGGGTGATGAGCTCATAGGATTTGGAGAAAAACTGCTGAAGCTAGTGGAAGACTTTAGCTTCAAGCCACTGGGTGGACAGTGTACGTGTCCCAAAAATCAGCTACAGGAAGGATTGCTGAGAGCAAGGTGAGTGAGGGGATGAAGCAGGACCACGGGCCACAGCTCAGGTACCAAGTGTCTTCCCCAGGCCAGATGCACCTGTGTAGTCACTTACAAACCTTTACCTGGACCAGCTGGAGAGCAGGGGGACCTTGGGTTCAGGCCAAAGTATCAGGCAGGCATGGGGTCCATGCTGGTATCTGGGGCACCCACAAGTGCTAAGTGTATGTGGAATGAGTGGTGTGTGTGTGATATAACACCACTCATAGAGGTGTTATAAATACTGTGCTGGGCCAACCTGCAAGTAGGGGACCCATGGGATGTGTGAGGGGGCTGGGATGTGGGCAGGGGCAATGGGCAGACAGAGGTACCGTGCTAGTACTCAGGGAATCCACACGCTTGTGAACCTGGAGAGTGTTGTGTGTGCATGTGCACTAGTGAACTTTCTGTCTCTGCCAGCCCAAGGGTGGCAGGAGCAAGGCTTGGCTGCTTGGGCTTGTGTTTGTGTGAGTCCTCTGTACAAGTGCTGTTGAATATAAAGCCTTGTCTGCAGCAGTCAATGTGCCCAGCTGTTTCAGTCTCCTGCATGTGTGTATCTGTGTGATTCTCTGCAGTGTGTGCTGAGCTTCACTACTGGTTGTACCTGCAAACAGGAAAGCAGAGGCTGTGTCCCTCAGCCTGGGTAGAGACTCAGGGTTCCCAGGCTGGGCTTCAGCAGCTGAGCAGAAGGTAAGCCCAGAACTGCTGGAGGAGGCATTGTCTGCTTTTGAACTCCCTATTTCAAATCACTAGTTAAATCATGGCTAAATCTCAGTCTATAAGGAAATCATATGATTTTTTAATACTTTTTTTTTTCTTGTGGAAATAGCATAGTTTTAACAGCACAGTCACAAAGAGAAAGAATAGTAACAATACATAACAAACATAGGAAAACACCTATATAGCTTTAAGATATCTTAGCATCTTTTCAGCTCAATACACTTGTGTGTCCTTAACAGTAGTAGCTTCCCCTCTTATTAAGGGCGTTTGAATAATTAGGTTCAGCTGAATGTAATTAGCTTCCAGCTGGCAGTGCTTATCTAAGTTGCATTGAATAGTGATGAATTCTGTAGGAAAGAAAAAACAAAACCACCTTCTTTTCCAGTTGTTTATTTTCAGTGCTTTCTGCTCATTTCCTCTTAACATGCATATTTTGTATAATAAGAGACCATTTAATAGTGTTCAGGACCAGTTGAATATGTTTAGTTTTAACAGTAGCAGGCTGCTTGGTTTTGACAAGCTTAGCAAGTGTTTGCATATTCACTGGTTTAGTTTACATTTTTTTTCTCTCAATGATATAAAACTTGGTTATACCTCTAAAATTTCTTATTATTTGTTGTTACCTCACAGACTGCCTCACAAGTAAAGGTTTCCGGGTGAAATGTAACTAGTTTTTATTGGATAAGAGTAGAGTATCAGTAGATACAGATCTGTCATACAGTTCTGGAACTAAATAAATCGTTTATTATAGAGTGCTGTCGGTGGAGTCCTACTATACCTTCTGTGAAGTTCTTATGAGCATGATTCAATTTCTCTTACTTTAAGAATTGTAATATAATGGTAACTAATTTTTCACTAAAGGAACATTGTACTCATTCTACCTGCAGACACACTGTTGCATTTTTATTTTTCTTTTTTCTCTTTTTTTCTCAGTCATGTTTATTTCTTGTTTTATCCACCAAGTTATTAGTATATTTGTTCTGCTATTGACTTTCAGAAGCTCTGCTTTCTTTTATGTTTTCTCCTTTCCATGTCTAATTCTGCCTTTCAGGTTTAGTTCTTATCTGCTGAGGGGAAATTCTCAAGTAATTTTAATTCTGAAGTCTTCCTCTACAAAATCCTTCTTTTATGTCCCCTTTGAATGACTTGAATGCAAATAAAATAAATTCTACCTATGGAATTGAATTCTGTCTGGATTTTCCTCATTCTCTTTGTAGTCCCAGTTTTAGTCTTTCAGCTCTCCTGGCTATTTTGTTCTGTTTGTTGTTATCCCTCGTGTCTCAGTTGCTGTTTGGAAATGGTTGTGATACAGAGTAGGAGAATATTTGCTAGATCAGCTTCAAAGCTTATATGAGAGAAATGCTGCATTTTCAACAATCATTGAATTTTCTTTCCAATGTGAAATACTTTGTGAATAGCCGAGAGCTAGTTTTAAAGACAGTAATTTTAAATAAAGTTGATTTCTTCCTGAATAGTCATAACCATAAAAAACCCAAAAGATGAAGCTTAGACTTCAAAATATACAAAGCTCTATTATTCTTTATCAATTTTTGATGCTAAGTACATCTATACATTCCAAAAACACAGAATTAGGAAAAAAAAAATTAATCATCTTGTGAAGGACAAACTGGAAATCCTTGTTAGCAAGGATTATGGCCATTTAAGGCTTACATATATCTGGTCCTGTGCTCTTTAAATAGCCTGAAGTGTTCTTTACTCTCCTATCTCTCTTTCTTCTATTCTTGCCTATGGCAAATAGTAGATCTAGCTCATAGGATATGGGATTTTGTACCTGAGTGAATGGATCAGGTCCAAAGTGGTATACACTCATCTGAAAGCAACTGTTTGAAAAGTTATGTCAAATACATGAGTGTTATACCTTTTTCCAATGGAACAGTTTTCACACTCACTATTCAGTTTTTGCAGAAATGAATTCTGTAGTGTAAGTCTATGTGTAAGTCCACGTCCTAGAAGTTTCCTCTTCCAAGTTTGCTCTGACTAGTTCTTAAAGTTTTTTATCTGTCATTTTGGTCAGTACTCTGATAGTTCCTGTTTAACATCTCTAAAAGGAAAGAAATAACCTTTTAAGGTAACTAGAACAGGCCTCAATACAAGCTGGAAAGCTTAACCTTTAACAGAATTTTCTATTCAAGCCTTGACTGAATAGATAAGGTACCTGACACCAGCAATAATCTGTGTTGTTGTTTTAACTAAATTTTATAGGTAAATTTTATATAAAATTATTTTAACATAGTATCAGTCCAGCTACATGAAGCAAGAAGGATCTGCCCTGGTATTTTCTTCCTTCCACTTCAGAATAGAAGATCTGTAATACCTATCATATTACAAATTA
Source organism: Scolopax mira (assembly GCA_004320125.1). Classification (NCBI taxonomy): domain Eukaryota; kingdom Metazoa; phylum Chordata; class Aves; order Charadriiformes; family Scolopacidae; genus Scolopax; species Scolopax mira. Next base: position 43,132 of record BJBW01007065.1, on the reverse strand, counting down.
ACATATTATGGTTTCTGGGAAGTTTATAGGGCTTATGTATACTTTGGTCTCTGTTTCCTTATTGTAGAAATTGTTGAGAAAGTATTTGCTCTCAAATACTTCATGTCCACATTCCTTTTTATGAAAGAACAAAGTAAAGGTCAAAGCAGTTACATTTTTCAGTTATTTAAGTGAAAATAGTATCTGATGCATCTTGAACATTGCAAACAAAACAAGGACTTTGTAACCTATTGTAGAATACATTTAAATATATGTAAAATCCAACAGTCACGTTGCCTCACTCTGTTCAAGCTACAATAGAACAGACTGTAGAACTCTGTGATGAGAACTTGAAAAATTGGAAGAACTATAATATTGTCACTCAGTTCACTACAAGCATGTAACCAAAGGCCAATATGTTTAGAAATAATTTCTTCCCCCCATCCTGAAGTCAATGCTCTTTTTATCTTTTCATATGGACAAAAGCAGCAACCTATCTAGTAGTCCAGTCAATAACCAAGGTATCATCTTTGACTTGGATCTTTCTTTACTGAAACTTTGTCTAAATACATCCTCTCTTTTTCTGTAACCTCAGTAAGACACAGTTTTGGCAGGTAACCTTGCACAATAAAACATCCAGACTCTCAATAAGTTTATATTTGGAATTAAGCATTATTTTCCCTAGCTCTGAAAAAAAATATTGTGTCTTTAATGCAGGTATCCAGAATACTATATCAAATATCAATCTCCTAATGTATCAATTAAATATTCTCTTAAGCATCCCTATGATAATTTTCTGTTTTACTGACCAGCATTGCAATTGTTACTCTGGTACTCTTTTGACTGGCTGTAACTATATCCTGACTTGTTTTGTGAATTCTCTTGGAAAGGAATAATTTTATGATGTATTTAACTAGTATTTATTCAACAGGTCCCAAGTCCATGTTTACAACTATTTAGTGTTACAGCAAGAAAAATAATTAAAAGTATTCCTGAATAGCCCCAGCATAGTTACTTGGCTATAAAATAAGTGTGGACTATACAGATTATGAAGCTAAAGCAAATAAGAAAGTTCTTTGCTACCAGACTGATGGTAATCAAAGCAATTGATGTCTCCAGCTGGCACACATTTTTAATTATATTTCAGCAATATCTAATTGTAAATGAACTTGTTTATTTTTTACAGTCAAAATCTTTTTTATTGGCAAAAAAAAAAGCATACCATATGGATGGATAGAAATATATATATATATATACATGTAAAGCAAAGTATACATATGAATAACTGTATAGATGTATAAAACAAATAAATTATTGTTAGTATAACTGAAATCTTAACAATAAAATTACTACTAGTCCACATTTAAATGTTTCAAAGAAAGGAAGAGTAATCATTTCTACTCCTCCCTTGTGAAAGAGTTTTTGCTTTCTTACTTCAAAAATAACTTATAAACCATTTTTATGTGTTGTCAAATGTCATTTTTTAAGAGATTTTTATTTTGTTGAAATTAGCAATTCTCTTCATTGTAGAGTTAACAGTCTACAGGAAGTAGAACTGTCTCTTCCTTTTTAAGGTTTTAATACAGTGTTCAGCCTACTTTTGCTTTCTCTAAAATCTTCCATTGTGTGCAGTTTATATACATTTCTTTTACTGCAAATGGACATTGTAAAAACTGTTTCTAACTTTAAGGAGATTTTTAAAGATTAAGCCTCACAACCCCAGTCCCTCTGAAATGTCCCTCTATGAGTAATGTGGGGGTTATATTATTCTGTAGGAGCACATGATTGGCACATTCTACCAACTGATTGGATTGCTGCTAATTTCCGCATTGTATGCTACTGTCAATTATTTATTGGCCAGCATAGTAACAGAGTACTTTCAGTAATCTCAGCTGAGTACAGGATTTCTAGTTGAAGGAAAATCCTGAGTAATGGAATTAAGGTAAAGAGGTAGATATTTTTCTGACCCTTTCCTCATTTTTCTAAGGATGCATCCCAAAATACTCTCTTTGGGGGCAAAAAAGGAAAAAATAATGAAGAAAACATAAACCTCAGAAATTTAGAATTATTATCGGTACTGTATGAAAGAGGCATTTAAGCCTAGTGCCGCTTAAAGGAAGTATTTGGATAGTGCCTTCCACTTCCTAGGCAGAGTGCACAGTCACTAACCTACATTAAATTAGTCCCTCATCACTGGGTTACAGGGACTAACTTTATTGCGCTCTTATTTCTGCAAAGTAGGGTACTTCCTCCTGAAACAATTTTTTTTGTGTGAAATTATTTTGTCAGCCACATAGAAAAATGTGTTTTACCTCAATTTCCAGAGGCAGTTGAGCGTAACCCACTCATGTAGTACAAACTTAAAAAATTTGCAAAATGTAAAAGTTCTTTCATCTAGAGGTGTTTATTTTCTAGCTTGCACAAATTAAAATATATTTAAAATGGGATTATGTAAGTTTATTTTTTTCCTCTAAACCTTAAACAATTTATACTGGGTTTTTTCTTGAATATTTTAAAAGAGCGCTTTCTTATTTACTTTCGCAATAAACAGGACGATGATCAATTTTTGTTTGTACTTGCTTTAATATTTTTTCAGCTTATGCTGGCATTGACAGTAGTGCTTTGCAAAAATGCTTTACTTTGGCTGTGCTTTTCTGATGCTAGTCTTCAGAGGAATCCTGTATAATAAATTCTAGGCAGTCTTTTAGACAAAGGAAATCATACTGAGTAAATAGAATGCATAATTGTGCTCAGTGGATAAGAATTCAAGTGCATTCTTTTCTTTCTTTTTAAATTACTAATATTCCCTAGGAACCATCTTGTTGTGAATGAGATCCTGTTCCTCTTTTTCTTATCATTTGTCTTCATTCATTACAGCTGTTGTAATTACACAGCAAAATGGTTTTGAGTTTGCATTTTTAGAATACTTTATCTATTGTGCACAAAACATCAGGGGTTATAATAACCCAAGGCTGATTAGAGTTTAAGGTGTGAAGATGTCAAATGGCTATTGTCTACAGTACGTGTACAGAGACAGTGACTGTAGGAGGCGGAAGAAAGGAAGTAATTTTGGAGAGATATTTGCTTATTGTTTTTGTCTTGCTTATCTGAGTGTTATGATTGCCAGATGGATTCATAAACAGACTGAGGTTTTCATGGCACTTGCTGCATGTAATGATCAGCAAGCCTAAGCAATTTACAGTAGTATAAAGTAAAATGGATTTATAACATTGAACACCCATTTAAAGAATTAGTATATGTTTAGTGATATTTTTTTTCTTTTTTAGGTTTATAGAAAATTAGAATGACAGTTTTTATTGAATTACAACCAATGAGGAAAAAAAATAGAAAGGCAATTGGGGGAAAATTAAAAACAACAAACAATAAGAAACCACGTTTTGATTAAAAAAGGCAAAATCATTGTAATTATCCTGGGGAGAAATAACTTTTGATAATAACCTTTTTGTTATGTATGTCAAAAAGATATTCTTGTCAAAATATGATTGAATTAAGCTACTGGTTAATAACATTAATTAAAATCAGCTGATATCTAGAAATATGTTTCTGGATACTGTCAAAGCAAAGAAAATGATCATAGATCTATTACACTGGAAGGATTAGAGTTACTGTTATGGTAATGAAAGATTTACAGTTGTGGTATTCCAAAACAAATGCAAGCAAGAGTTACCTTTTGTGGACAAAAGTTTTTTCAGTAAGATAACAAAGATTATTTTTGACAAAGATTTATAAGCCACACTCTACTTTTTAATAGCAAATTCCCTCCAGCAAAAAAGGGTATTTAAGCTTTTTAATTATCTTGATATATTTAATCTTCAGTCTTACATTTTTTTCCACGGGTAATCTCTACTGATCACTATTTGGAAAAAAGGAATACCGCAATACTTCTCATGCGTACACACTTGTTGTATTGTAATACAAGTTTTACCTTTGTGTTATTGATCTAATATCATCATGTAACAACAAACAAAAAGTCTTTCAGTTTTGTGTGTAACCCAGCTTCAGTTTATGTGCCCTATATTTTTTCATAACAGTATTATTTTTCTGTCTAGAATAGAGTCTTCCATTCAGGTTCTGTTCCACTGAATGCAAAAGAAAGATTTTTATTCCTCACATAGCTTTGCTCCAAAGGAAAAATGAGAGTGGGACATTTTACATCTGAGTTATCTGAATGTCCTATATCATAACATAATTCATGACCCTTTTTTTAATTTGTAATTCATACACAAGATCTGAAAAGAAGATATTAGATACGCATTTTTCTGTATAACCATACACAAATTTCTGAAGTTATAATCCATATAAATGTTTGATCACCACTTGTTTTCTTTCAGTCTTTAAACATCACCAGTATTTATTTTTGTCTTCCCTTAATGAAGCAATTAGCCCTTCAGTCATAACTAGAAAAATGTTTGCATCTCTTCCACTCCATTTTTCTCAGTAAAATTGAGGAAAAAAATGGAAAAAGCCTGGACTCTGCAACAACATATGCTTACTTATCCATGAGAGGATTTGAAATTATAATCAAAATTATGATTTATGTGTTCTAGCCACTTTCCTGAGTACCACTGTGAACTTTTGTGAAAGTTTTATGGCTCTGCTAGAAGCCTGTTGTTATGTTTCCTCATATATAGCATTCCACTTGAAATGTCTGCAGCCGTGCAAAGGATAGCAAGTTATGTATACTTGTCCAGCTGATGGATAGACAGGATACAGCAGCAGTATTTGTCTAAGTCTTGCACCAACGCAGTGTATTGCGGGCATGACTGCTACACTGGACATTAAGTTTAGATGCAGACCTGTATATCTTCTTACTTATGGCAGTTTTTATAAGGAGGTCCTGGCTATGTAAAGAGATATCTCATTGTCAGTGTTCTCTGACCATTTAATCTGTAGACAGCAGAGCCTTAGTTCAGGAAAAAAACCCACTCAATAGTTTGTAATGACAGGGGAGGAAAAATTACTTTTTTTTTTTTTTTAAGGCAAATACTTTATGTATTTTTTTAAGACTTAGGCTGAAATCAAAATCACTGGGAGCATTGAGGAAAGAAAAAGAATTCTCTTGACCAATTTTAGATTATTTATGTCTAAGACTGTGTTACTGATGTTCATGTAGTCAAGAAAGAAATGAGCATGCCCCATGGGCAATTAATCTTGTACTAATAGTTCAGATGCCTAAATACTATGTGTGCCAAGTTAAGTCTGGATTTCCAAATACTGTCCTTTTCATACATGTTTCCAAGCTTGTTGTTAGATCATTAGCATACAGATAAAAAAATAAGAAGAAAGACTGCCACTACAGGAATTAGGTGCAGTTAACAGCCACAGGACTCAATGTAAGGTATTTTTTTTCCTTGACTGGGGGGGAAAAAAATGGTGCTATAGAAGTGAGATTTCAGAAGCACTTTGAGAATAGTCAAGGCTAAAGAATTAAGTAGATTTCACTAAAGTGACTGAGGTATCAGAGATTGGTGACCTCACCAGCCAGACCCCATTCAACAGCCCTCGGAAGAGGAAATAGGAAAGGTCTGAGGATGGCCACCAGAGTCATCTGAGAGCTCAGATCACTTGGACAATCCATGGTGTTGAGGCAGATCTGAGACCTCTCAGAGGATGATCCAAGACCAGGTTGGGATATTGGCCTGCTTCTTGGCCTGGCTTAGCAGCATCCATGGCCAGGTACTCCACTGCAGGCCAGCGGGAGCTGTAGCTCAGGTGAGGCCAAGGTAAGAGCCTCAGCTGAAAGTGGGTCCTCTGGGCCAGGGGTCAGCACTGGCCATGGCCACCTCATGACATCTGGGAGCCTCTCTCCACATCACCAAATGTGCTCACTTGCTGCCTGGGTCCCAGGAGTGGGGAGGGTACAGGGCAGGGTCCTGCCACTGGGCATAAAAGGCTGAATGGAAGAAGGCAACCAGTCCTAAAATTTTAACGGGAGTCACTCTAATTCAGTGACAGGAAAATTGAAAAATTTTGTCTATGAAATGAGCAAAAGTGGTTGGAGAGGTGTTTGGTTCTGATTTTATTTTATTTTTTAAAACACACAGCAGGTCTTCTGTGACAATGCAGTCTTTAATCAGGATGAAGCTGTGGACCATATAGACTCCAGATTACAGGGTCTGCAATGCTCATGGTTGGATCATTTGAATTTTAGCTTTGTGTATTGTTGTTTTCTGTAATGATGGATCTTTAATAACTTCACACATACGTAGTCCAAATGTTATGTTTCCTTACTATTATCTGCCTTTCAGCTGGAAGGGCCAAAATATTTTAATATTTTTATCTTGTGCAATACTTCTCAACTATTCCTGTATTGTGGGCTCTAAGATCTTCTTTGACTTTTTTTTAGTGGGAGTATTTCAAGTTTCAGACAATGTCAATCTCTTCTATCCCTTTTGTCACTTCCTTTTGAGGTACCTGGATATTTAAATACTTCCTGCTGCAGGGCACAGCACTTTGAAGGGGAATTTTCTGAATAGTTAGGTAGTGAAGTCCTTGATACAGTATCACTCTGTGCAATCTTTCAGTTCTTTTCTGTCTCCTTACAGAGTTTCGTATATTATCCATATTAAATTTTTCTCTTTAAATCCAGATATGGTACTTTATCACAGCAGCCTCTCTCCAGCTTGCTACACCAAAGCTATTCCCACAGTGGTCCTCACTAGAGTCATGAAAGCACTCTAATCTCTACTGATACAATGCTGTTTTTTGAAAATATTCTTGCTGCTGAGTGAAGAAGGCAGATGTAGGCAAGTACATGTCAAGATTTCTTCCACTAATGTCTCATTCCAGTTTCATGGTGATGAAAAGATTTTTCATGTCTTAATTTACAAATACATCATGGCCATAATTTTGCAATTTTTCTTTCTTAGACAATAGCTATGTTAACTATTTAATCTGAGCTAATTTTGCTCAGCACAGAATAAAACCTAAAAAAAAATAATTAAAAACAACTTTTCAAGTAATAACAAATTAAACTGAGAGACACAACATGTACATGAGCATAGAAAAGCAGAAGAAATTTCTTGCCATTCAGAGAATTAGGCCACTATTTGACATCAGGCTGATGCAGAAGGTCTCTATCTGTTGCCTATACACCTTACTCCTTTTATGTTTTGTAAAAGGAAAAGGCAAAGTCTCAAGTTTCTTACACTTCTGCCTCAGTAATGGTGAAAAATGTTTCATTGACTTTTCTGGCCTTTCTGTGTGTAAGTGCTTAATATTGGCCAACTTCTGGGATTCTATTTCTCTGGAGTTATACCCATGCCAGTATCTCTCTTTATACAAATAATTTAAATTGAGTTGTTTCTTTCACTGAAGATGACTTATTCTTGCCTGCCTGAGAAATTCCTGTTAAGCACTAGGCAAGCTTAAAATAAAACCAGTTTAATGTTAATAAAATTAAAGGGCAAGGTCTTGATTACAAATCTAGAAATACAATTACAAAAACAAATATTTAAATCTCAGTTTCAGTAAAGAATGTTTGTTCTTCCAGAATAATCTTTAGTTGTTTCCGTCTTTCATCTCTTTTTGGAAGATCTCATTCCTTCCACTTCCGTTCTGCCTTACTCCAAAGGTTTTCCTAACACATCCCTTCTCTTTGTTTGTGTAGGACAACTCCTCCTCCTCTTTCCTCTGCCTTTATTATTCCTTTCCTTCTTGGTTTTTTTCTTATAGAAATTCAGACTTAGATTCTGTATAAAGTATGTTTGTGATAATTTTGGTGGTTTTTTTATCTTTTCTGATCTTTGTAGGTGAGTATCCTCTTTCTTTTTACCTTTTAGTTGCTCACAGTCAGTGGCTGAATTTGTCCCTGCTCCTTCTGCATTTCTCTGAATTTTTATTTCTATCCTTTTCCTTCATTATTGTGTTCTTTTGAAGTTTGCGGCAGTTTTGCAGTTTAAAACATTTTCAAGTTTGTTACCACAGTACTTAATAGCTTTGTAATATATACATATTAATATGTACTATATGCAATATGTATAATAATATGTACTCAGTGAAAAAAGATCTCACCAGATTTAGATCTACTGCCTTCATATTTGCCATATATTTTTGAATATTTGAAAACATATTGAATATATTTAGAAACTTTTTCTCCCCATCACCTTTTTTTGGTTTTGTTTGGTTTGTTGTGGTTTTTTTGCTTTCGCACATGCAGTCGTGTCTCTTAGCTTGGCCTCTTCCTTTATGTTGTGATAAGAATACATAATAAATATGACTGCTTCTTCAAGACAGGTTGTTCCAGTGTCTCAGCTTGGTGTCAGGAAGATGAATAGTGCTTGCTGACATCACCTCTAAACATGATAAGCAAATCACTTATGAGGGAGTTTCTGAATGTTACAGTTTCATGAAGGATGTGGAGGCAGATATAAGTGCACAAAGATTTATTGTTGGGCTCTCTAGCCTATAGCATATATAAACTTAAACAGTGTGAGTTCCCTTTTGAGAAAAAATATGGAAAAAGGAAACAGAGAAAGATAAAAAGGAAAACTAGCCTGTATTTATCTGGAAAGAACAGTGACCATCCTCTCTCCAGTGCAACCAGTCATAATGATTGTCATCAAGCTTTGTGCTAGTACTGTGTGCTTTTCATTGGGACTGCCACCACTCTGTCCCTGCCATTGGTTGTTCTTGTTTCTGAAGTTGTTGGTGTCAACCGAAGTATGCGAACAGGGGATAATGTTGCACATTTGTTGTTAAACATCTCTGCACACAAATGTTTGAATAATATTTGTCAAGTATATTGTTATATTGTTGTGCCAGATCTTTGGTTTTCTTTATTACAAACTAAAACAAACAAAACAAGAGCTAAAGGGAGGACGTATAATTCTCCTGCCACTGGCAGCAGGCCCCCATGAGAACCCACCCAAATAACACTATTGGGAGTTTGCAGCTACTGAGCCATGAGAATGACAACACAGTCAGGAGAATGGCAAGGGAAAATACTGCTAGAGAGTCTCTGGAACACACTGCCTCGGCAGCTTCAGGGAAAGGTTACAGAGCTGCAAATAACAAGCCCTTAGGTGGTTGGTTTTGTTTTTAGCATGAGGTGTCACACGACTGAACTGCTTCAGCATGAGAAAAAAGAAGCAAGGGTTTTTTAAACAACAGAGACATGGAATATGAGCCCTGTGGAAAAAGTCTACTTTGTCTGGTCTGTTTCAAATGTCTTGATGTGTATCTTATGGCACAGACAATTCCATAAGCAGCTTATGTCAAGGATCTGCTGATACAAAATTCTTTAATCTGTCTAAAGTATTTCAAGTTCTGAAGTTCTAAGTTCTGAATCAACAGGGGTTTTGGAACTATAAAATGAAAACTCTTAAGAGGAATAATACAGATATATATATTTAGAATGGAATTACATGTTAATTCCAAAGCTACTTTGGTAGCTCAAAGATTTCTTAAATAATGAAGTGTTAATATTCATGTAAATTATATTTTGCTCTGCCAAAAATTAAAACATTAAAATATTTTTTTCTAGCAGCTTTATCTTTTTTTTTTTTTTTTTTCCCTGGAAAGGCTGTTTTTCCCCACAAGCAAAAAAAACAGTTGAAGTCACACATGAGCAGAAACATAACATGAAGAGAGAGATACTTTTTTGCCAAGCAATTCCTAGTAAAAATAATTTTAAATGTTTGGTCGATGGGGATGATATAAGTACTCTGCATGATAAGACTAAGTTAGGTATCATGAGGGATTTGATTAGCACTTTTTGATGAAAAAAGACACGCTGATAAGTGACAATATGCCTATGTGTAAAAAATGACAAATAATATTCTAAAGCAATTTTCTTGAAGAAAATATCTGAGCTGAATATATGTATACAGAATAAGAGAATGTAATTTCAAAGACCTTAGGAAAATTATGAGCTCCCATCTGATGTCTTAATGTAAATGCATCCAATAAAACCCTAACTTTTTATAAGGCTAAGCAGATTTCAGATGCGTTTGAAATTTGAAACACACTTTGATTAATTCTTTGGAGATTAAATCTACCAAAAGGGTTTTTTTTTAAAAAAAAAGGGAAAAATAAACAAGCAGCAAGTATTATGTTCTTCAATATCCAGGGTTATTTTTGCCTCTTACAAAGGTGATCTTAGAATCCTGTAGGCTTGGTTCCAGCACTGTAAGCAGAACTAACAAAGAACTAGCAGAACTTCACACTTAGCAAAATAAGATTTCTAAAGAAAAGAAGCTGGTTATGTAGCTGTGGACCAAATATTTATGATGTCAAACGAACTAAAAAGAAGTTGACGCTATCTGGCACCTATGAAGACTCCCTGTTTTGTTTGACTGTTTGGTATAGGACAGCAACTTATTACCACTAACTTTAGGTGGACAGATTTAAAAAACTTAGCAACAAGTTTTTGCTGTACCTCTTCTTAAACTGTAATGTTTTAGTTAGTTATAATAGTGTGAGCACATTTGTATGATTTTTGCAGCCTCCTTCATTTAAACCTGTATATTATTTATTGTATTTTTGTAATTTGATGGTAGTACATTATTCTCTTTTATTTGAGATTTGATGTCAAGCTGAGAAATCTAATAGTTTTAAAAAAAAATCAAATCAAATTCCTTTAAGTAGCAATCAAGCAATAGTTAAATACATTTAGCAAATTACAAATAACCTTTTTTAGTGGTAAATACTGAAAAGGTAAACAAATTTAATATAGCATATTCATGTAATCAGTTCCTTGTGAAAAAAAAAAAACAAACCACCTGTATATATCAAATCTCTTCAAATCCTAGTATTTTTAAAAAAATATACTGCATGTTTTCCATTGCTAACAATATACCGATACCTCTCATAGTCTTCTCTGGTGAATACTGATTTATCACTTCCTATCACAACTGTTGTGGGCAGGATTGCTTGACCAGAATATTGTGATTAGAAACAGCTCCAGATTTGGTGGTCCAATTGCAAAGAATTGGTGTTTTTATGCTTAAAACTGTTTGCTCATGAGGATGTAAAATCTCTCTACTACATTAAGCTGTTGTTTGCCTCACACAGTTACAAAGATAAAATATCCAGAAAAGACAAAGAAGGCCGGCACTTTCTGCAGTCCCTTCCTCCAGTATTTTTCCTACATCCTAAACTGTACACATGAGAACATCCTTGCTAATCCTTTTAGAGTGTGTCTAAGGACCTGTTATCCACGTATTTGCCTAATCTTTTTTTTGAACTGGGGAATTCTATGTGCCTTTACAAACTCCAGTGGCAACAATTCATAGAAATTTGTGAACTTTTATATAACAAGATTTTTTTTTCTTACCTCCTGTGCCTTGAAAGTGTTAGCATTGTAACATTTGGTTAGTACATTAGTCATTTGTCTTACTCACTGTCTTCAGGATTTATAAACCTGATGTCCTTCTCTCTTTGTCAAGTGTCTATCTGTAACCAAATCAGTGTACTTCTAAACTTATGATCAGATCTTAATACATCTTGGAACAGCAGCTGAGATCATTTAGTTCTGGCAACTTCAGACATCTAGATTTTGGGTGGGAACTCCAAATACATTCACTGTTGCATTTAGGGTACTTTTTTTTTTATTTTTTTACACCATATTTTTCCAACATAATATATTAAAGTAAGTTTACTATTTTTGAAAGGGAAAAAAATTAATATGTCTTGACAAAAGTTCACATGAAGCCCTCAAGTGTTGGTTCTATAGGATCTTATATCCTTATTTAAACAAGTAAAAAATAAGTAAATATCTTGAAGCTAATAGAACGATTTTATATTACTGCACCTGAGATTAGGTTAATTGCATAAAATGAAACCCTAAAAATTCCAGCAAGGTCTGGAATTTTTAAAAGGTCCAGCAAGATTTCTGTTTGAAAAGTAAAACCACATTCAACTAAAACAGGTTAAGGTTTGATCTCAGGATGAGGAACACTTACCTTGTGTTACTTGTGAAGTCTTTCTGAAGCTTTTTTTTTTTTTATACCTCTGTCCTTTAAAAAATGTTCTGAAAACAAAACAAACTCCTGGCAGTTATGGAATTTACAAATGTTATAAAAATAGACTGAAAAACAAAGCTTTATAAGCAGAGAATCATTTCATGAACTGGACAAAACAATGCATATGCAATACAAGCAAGCCAAAAATATACATCAAGGAATAGGGCTGAAATGATGTTAATTTCTGTAGGATATGAATTTTACTGGGATCACGGGAAATATTGTAAGGAAAAGCATAATGGTTTGATAATTCTCGTGTAGCTAGGAGTTCATGCAGTCTTTCAATAGAACAAATGGAATTATTGAAAAGATGGCTTACCCTTTTAACTGAGGTGAGTGTGGAAATCTATATTCAGTTCAAATTACAATTTAGGAAACATGATCAAAGAACTGAGACCATTCAGAGAAAATCCATGAGAAAACATAAATCAAAATGCTTGTCCTGGATAAATATATACAGAAAACAATCTAATGATGTATTTTAGATTGCTTTATCTTTGGGGTATTTTTAAATATAAAATTTTGCATATAAATATTAAAAAAACTATGGTCATTCAAAAGTTATAAGTTTTTCTATTTAAAATGTAAAGTCACATTCCTCTCCACATATGTTCTATTTGTATGGTTTTCTGTTTGAATGGACAGATTAGATTTTATTGTGGTTTAGTTCATAGAAATATTTGTGACTATATAACTTTGAAGGCATTAGGAAGTGTAAATATTAGAAAACCAGAGCCACTTTTAAAGATTCTCTAAGATCTGAAGCATCAGTAAAAAACAGATCTTTATTTGAATGTCTATTTACCTGTGTGTTTGTGAGAGATACACAGTAAATCAAGAGCAGATGCTGTAACTGTATGCACATGCATGTAAGGTGGTTTCATTATAATACATTTCTTCATGCAGTCAGCAAATGGAAGGTATGTAATGCTTGCTTTATTTTATTGCTAGCAAATCAGTTTGGTAGCTTTAGCAAAATAAAATGCATTCCTATATATCACTGGAAAGTCTCTGAGGAATAATATACATGGAGCAGCAGCTGTTAAGCTACCTATAATACGCCTTTCTTGTGAATTGCTCTTGTCTGATTGAAAAAATTAGTTTGGCAGAACAAAGTCTATTACTTCATGAATATATAGTGACTAATGAAATACTATTACTTAGTTCAAAACTATGAACAGACTTACACTGATGCACCTTTGGAAGGTTTATCCAAAGAGATATCTGCCTGTTTTATTTAATAAATGGCAGATTGCATCAAATTCAGAATCTTGAACTATGAAAAACTACTTTACACCTTTACATATAATAAATGAATTGTTTTGAAATAAAAATGAGCGCAGATGATGATAACTTTCCTCATTATAGCTTCACACCTCTAAGTACATTCCAAACCAGGGGGATTAGAGAGCCTTAGAAAAGTACAGAAAGGAAGCAAGAAAGTACTTCCAGTCATGCCAAAGACAGATGAGATGTAAAATGGAAAACTGTGTTAAGTTTTTTTATAATTTATTTTTTCAGAACTATTTAACATCTCAATATTTATAATAATATATCTTTTCAAAGTGTCATGAGCTCAGGGAGATGTGTTTTGTTTTCCCTGTATTTTTATTAGAAATTGTATGTGTGTGGCTTTATGTGCCTACTTGTAGCCATGAGCTTGTATTGTTTTGAGTGTGATACTGTAGTCCACAGGGGACTGTTTAAGGAGTTAGAAATCAAAAAGAAAAAAAAAAAAAAAGTAGAAATGAAGCATTGAACTGGTTCTGCCATTCTGCAGTCTCTAAGTGATAACCTTCAGATATTTTCTGAAGCTGACAAGTTTTGCATCTGTGGAAGTTTTTCATTGTTTTCTAATATTAAATAGCACCTTGAATGGAATTGCAGAATGTTGTGCTTATATTATGTGAATGTGCGTCCAAATCTCATTTAGGACCAATGTTCACAATGGTGTTTATCCTTAGAATATCTTTTCCTAAGAATAAAAAAAAATGTCTGTAGAGAGTTGAAATAATTTAAAGATAGTAACACAGTGAAAGAAAACAATAAATAGCTAAGCTTCAAAGTTATCATGATAGCTATTGGAACTTGAGTCAAGCAACTCAGTGAAGTGAAGGAAATGCACAGTTTTAATTTGTTAATATAATAAACTCCACAGTAAATTAATTTATAGTCTCCCCTCAGGTTTACACCCAGAAGTACAGAAACATGCTTGTTTACTCTTTCAAATTGAAAACTATAGATTTCCTTTAGGAACTCATCTTTGTTGACTGTGAATTAGTCCATTAGTTCAAATTCTTATCAACATATGTATTAATAAAATACACTGTATTTTTCTTTTGGCAAAGAGCTGCATTTATTGAGTTACATCAGTTTTAATTTAAATATAGATAATGCAAAACACCTTTACCCCATTTTGGAAAATAAGAAGTGTAGTGAAGGCTGGAACTGTCTGAACACCACGTAAACAAATTGATTTTTCAGCAGGAGTGCTTGCTGCACTACTTTCCCTGACCATCCATGCTAAATCTGTGATATGCCCTCAGTACTGCCAGCACTTCTGTATGTGATGAACTAAACTAGGATTTGTTTTGGCTTAAAATTAAATCAGATAAAACACAAGCAAACACTGCCCTCCTCCAATTTTTAATCCAGGCAAATTGTCCTGTCTAAGTCATCGTATGGCGACGGAAAAATGAACTCATGCTCTTGATGGGGATGTTCAGGAGTGAAAAGGAGCTGTCAACATAAGCTGCCTAAGCCAGGGTCTCCCATTGAAACTCTGCCCTAAAGTGTCTCAGTGACTTGATCGGTGAGGCATATTAAAGAATTAAGTTTCAGACATGCAATACTCAGGTAATAGTTGTTTTTATTCAGATACACAGCGAAGGTTAAACGTTCAGTTCTTGCACAATTGCAGGGGGTTAGAAACATTTTACGTCCTTTTCAACCTGAAAGAAATCAAACCTATTTTTCTCTTTTCTGGGAGAATACTCTAACCATAAAACACAATCTGATGTGCACAAGCTGTGCAGATATAAGTGGGAAATTAATGAAGCTGTAAAGAAAAAACAAGCAAGCATGAATTGCTATGCTCTAACATACTTAGGCAGGGTTTGACCTGCAAAAAAGGAATCCTGGATTCTGCTCCGAGTGCCATTTATGAATTTTGCATTAAGCAAAACACTGGATAAAATACAAAACCAGTTTTGGGTAAAGCTATACCAGTGTCACTTTTTAAAGCCAGCTGTATTGTTTGGGGAGACAGAGAAAACAGATGATCTTTGGGGCATACAAATCCTGAAATGGAAGGAGACACCTTCAGGCTAGGAGTGATTGAGTCTAACTTTACTATGTTAAAAAAGGAAAGAGTATTTTGCCTTTTGGTCCAGTTGGGGAAAAGATACACATTCCTTCAGCCAACTCACACAGAGAGTCTTAAATCCTCACTGCTCAAATTTAGATGGACTGATGCATGACAATGAATCACCTGATTCAGTACTTATCCCACTGTCATGGTGCCTGACCACTCTCATTCTGTACTGGTTCTTATCATAATCTTTAACATAGTCAGCTTTTAGATTACTTACGTACTGATTTTTTTTATTCTGGTTCGTTTTCTCTGACTGAAGCTGCCTGGAGTTTTGAACCAAGACCAGGCTAAATTCTTGCAAATATTTCCTCAGTCCAAGATAGTTTGAGACATTCTGCCACAAAAGCCTGAGTGTTTTTCTGGCATCTCTTTGGGCCTGAGATATTTAGACAGTATTTGAAGACTCCTTTAGATGAATATTTATCCTAGATGAGGCATTTTACAGGAAAGACTTCTTGGAGTAGTCTCGCATGCATTTGGTGTTGCAACCATAGGTACAAAAGTAAAACAATGATGATGCTACACTGACAGTGCAGGATCATGGGGACTGAAAATTAAAGCTATTTGGTATCTGTGCTACCCAAGGGGAATGTTAACAGACAAATTACTAATGATTTTGGAAGCCATTTCAAGAAATAAATTTCATTTCTCAGTGCTCACCACTAAGGTGTACTACTTCCTAATGCTACACTGTGTAAGTCTACTCCTAAGTATACTCCCTCAGTTATCAGGAAATAGTATGGGTATCAAATGTATAGACTATGTATAGACTTCTTTTTCTTCAGAGTTATGCTGAAAATAATATTTTGAAGCTTGGATAAAAACAAGATTTGCTACCTTTTAGTCATTTGCAAGATATTGTAAAACTTTTCAGAACCTGACGTGAATTAATGTTGTTAATTATTTTTAAACTGGCATTTAAGATGTGCTGCTATATGTTCTCCACTGCTAAGTGTTGCTAAATTACTTGTATAAAGCTGTGAAGGCACAGGGGAACTGTAATCATGCTGAGCCACTGGACATAATTCCTACTGGTTTTCCGTGTAACATTAATTTTGCTCTAGTTTTAAGGGTCTGCTAGATTATTCCTGAAAATAACTTGCCTATTTAAAGCAACTTCAGACTTGGGACAGTGAACTATGCTAACGATTCTTAACATCTAATTCAGTGACTCTTTTTCTGCTTCTTCTTAGGTTGACAGAATGCCACATATTATTTTTTATAAAAACAACCCTCTTCACATTCAGAAGATAGAAAGAAGAAAGCTACAGATTTCAGTTCATTTTGCTCTATATTGTAAAGAGTTAAACTAGACTATAGTAGTTTCTTCTAGCTATATTTATATATAAACATACTGGATCTTCATTTGGTCTTTTTTGGTCCCTAAAAAAATAGATTGTTGTAGCCGGTTTTTAGTAGCTCCCTTTTAGACTTCCTTTTTTCTTGTAGTAAAAAATTTTTAAATAAAAGACCTACTTTGATCTAGACTAGTCATTATCAGACTCTAAAGCTTTATGAAAGAGAAATCAAAGCATGCTAATTGGGTATTTTAAAAAAGAGAAAATTTGAGGAAGAAATTTTTAGAATCCATCCTTGGTAGCAAAGTAAAGCTTCTTACACTTATTTCGTGCAGAACCATCTCTTGAACCTGAGACTGTGTGTATGAGAAAATCAATATAACATATCTGCTGAACCATTATCCTAGTATACTAGTTTACAAGAGCAAAGAGTTGAATTGCCTTGTAGGTTATCTTCCTCATAAGCATATAGTATTAAAAAAAAAAAAAAAAAGAGGAAACTGTAAGACTGGTATTTGAAAAAATGATGTAAGTGGTACATGACATTCTCATGCTGATTTATGTGTTTAGGTATAGTTGTAAAAAAGCTGTCTATTGGTTCTCTTTCACATTGTGTGTTGTTTTGTCACCTCAGCCTTTGTCTCATCTGCCCACCATGTTCCTATTCTTTTTTCTCTTTCTTTCCCTGCTCTTGACCAGTTTTTCTAGGACTATGTATTTCAAAATGCTGCACTGTCCTCACTTGGAAGTTCATGTTCAAGTGTGCAGTGTCCAGATCCTCTAAACAACAACATGCTGCATAAATTTTACTTCTAATGCTTATTCTAGTTTAGCTGTGGAAGTATAGTAGACCTACCTTATTTAGCTGTATATGATTCCAAATGGCCCTTTTGTGCAATCCCTTTCTTCTCTCCAGTATATCTCTAGATTTAGAAAGAACCCCATAACCTTGATCACTACAAGCAAAACTGTGAGCAATGGTGAGAGTCCTGTTTTGCACACACTGTTCTGTGCTTCTTTATCTTTGCTCTTGTTGTTCATCTGGCACATTCCACTTGTACTATGGGTTCCTATCTCCTAGGCATAAAATACTATTTTTATTACTGCCAATGTTATGTAAGAGACAAATGTGAGAAGTGGTAGGACAGTCTTCTCTGCTATTAAATGGATAAGGGGATTGTAGAGTAGACATCCACAGTGGATGAAACATCTCTTTCTCAGGGAATTTTGCTCAAACCTTCCTACCTGGAATGGCAGCAGGATACAGGTGGCATCTACAGATCATTTCCCTGTCAAAATTTAGTAAGGCTTGAATAATTATATGTTGTACAAAATCAGATTTTCTGTTCTTATCACCTAGCCAAGTGCTCATGTTTTTGTTCCCCAATACCTTCTTAAAGAAAAATATTCCAAAAGTCATCAAACCAATTAACAAAACTAATATATAAAATATATATTTAATGGAGCTAAAAATATGTTGCAGAATATAACTTAATTCAGAAAAATGGCAAAACATTTTTTTTCTAAAACTGACTTACAGTATGAAAATTTAGATTGAGCAATTAGGAATGATAAACTTAAAACCAAGATACAGCTGGTAGGAAAATTCACTGTGGGTGCTATTAGCATAAATGAAGCAGACTTGTTTCAGATTTGTCTTCTGAGGTTTTTTCTTACTGTCACATTGCACTCTATATATCATATGATTTTACTTGCTTCACTTAATTTACTTGCAAAATACATCAATTAATTTTATCTCTGGTAACCAAAATCTAGACTCTTGCTGATTATGTCTATTTTGTAAGTGAACAAATTATTCACTGATGAGTCAGCTAGCCAAAATTAATTCATTTTGAGGCATGAATTTCCTTTTTCTGCCATCCCATAAATGAAAGATAAGCAACTTATTCATTACCCAATGCAAATCCTCACAGTATATTTTTGGCTCTATATGCTCTTCCGAATATGCCTACTGATATTTCTGTTGTGGTTATATTTTTGTAAGTCTGGGATATCACACTTTTTTGGAGGAAGATTATTTTCTTGAGAAAATCTTCTATATCTGAGAGGTGTACTACTGTTCCCCAGGAGGAACTGCCATTAAAATGGCTATTGCGAGCTACATTCTTTTATATTGTTTAATTTTTAAATATGCTAGCATTTGAGGTAGAGAAAACAAGGGTCTATATTCTATACATACATGACATTTCCCCCCTTTTTTTTACCTTTTGCGAAAAAGACAAATGGAAATATTAGGAGAAGCCTGAGTAACAGGGAAATGTTTGTACTTTGCAGTAAAACACGGTGCAGAGACACCTCACTGTGCTCTAATTAGCACTAAATATCATGAGGAAAACCTGATTCATAACATCTGTTGAATAACAAGACACGATTTGGTTAGGGGAATGTAATCTTTTTCAAGAATCACCAGAACAGTAAAACTGAAAGGATGAAGTTCGTGTTTTTCTGGTCTAGAATTAGATGCCTGATTCTCTGTGCTACTGAGAAAAGGGCAATGTTTATAAGGATTGAAAAGTCATCCTTGATTTTCATCTCCTTTAGTTATGACAGCTCCATCACCTTCCAAACTACTCCTAAATGACCTTTCTGACACCAGTTACTGTAAAAATTCTCTTAGGCAAGAGAATTGCTCTATTTCTTACTCTGTAGACTACATCTATATGCAAAATTCTTAGGACTTATGGTTCTATCAATTAATGGAAACAGCAGTGAGATACCTTCTCAGGCACACATCATATGACTGAGATCCAGGACAGGGATGGCATTCCAGACTGATTTTCCCTAGTATAAAGGAGTTTTTTGTGAGACTTTCCTGCATGTAGGACAATGTTTTCTCCGAGGTCTGAACTTTGAGGTCAGAACTTAGAAGGTACAGAATGAAAAATCACCTGAGAATGAAAACTAGTCAGAGCTCTAGAGCTGTCCTGTGCAGTCACCTTTTATGGGGAAAAAGCACAGGCATTCAATACTGTGAGCAAGAAGAAATGTTTTGGCATATTTAAATTTAAAGTGTCCATCCCATTCTCTCTGAATGGATTTAAATTCCCCTAAATAGTTTTGTATTTTTAATCATCAAATCATTTTTAAGACACGTGCCTTGAAAAATCTGTTCCCCAAATCCAAATGAAGTAGCAATACAGAGGAACTTAAGTGTTAAGATCCTTCATTAAGATTCCACCTAACTAGCACTGAGCTATGGGCTGGCTCTGTTAGAATGCCATTGATGCTGTTTCTTTGAGCATGTTGAAAGGAAAGGAAAGAAAAGGAAAGGAAAGGAAAGGAAAGGAAAGGAAAGGAAAGGAAAGGAAAGGAAACTTAAAATCTAATAATTCTATTTTACTATTCTGTAGAATATAAATCAAAAATAATTTTACAGTAACAATTAGAAGGGTCAACTGTCTACATAGTTTTAGGGTTTGTATTATCTATAAGAAAAACAGCTCATAGAATTCATGTGCTCATTATTATTATTATTATTATTCTATGTCATTCTTCCTGAACAGTATCTCCCGGTTCTACTAATTACCAGAATAAACCCCTTATATTTTATTCTCTGTGTCACTGCCTAGTAAATTCTAACTGGAAATATTTTCAGGTTTCCATTCAACAATTTATGTAGCACTCAGCAATTTATGTAGACAATTCAGGATTGTTTTCTATTCCAATACAAAGCATTTTCAACAAATAGAAACTGAGAGAGGCATACTGCAGTTCTCAGCAGATGCATTTTCTGATAACACACACAATGACGAGGTTTATAAAATTTCGTATTTTTAAAAGCAGCAACTGCAGAGCATTCATTTCTTGTTGACATTCTGCAATGTCATAGCAGATAAAGATCTTTCACAGTTTTCATTACCATTAGGATATGCTCCTTCATATTACTATTTTTAAGATAAATATTTTCCAGTGTTTACTGCCTTTCTTTCTATGTTATTCTAGACACTAGAAGGTGAAACAAAAATAAAATTTGATCAAATTTCATGCCCGTGTTTTCCATAACTGATAGTTCCTTCATTGCAGAGAGCTCATCTCAAAGTCTCTGGTAGCTAAAAGCACAATAAAATCCATTTCAAAAATAACAATATCCTCTGAATTCTTTCCATCACTAAATGTTTTCTATTTTGAAACTAATTTATGAGTTAAATTCTCAAAGAAATGGGAAGAAGACAGAAGAATTATTGATGACAGTAATACTCAATTCCATGTTTGGAGACTTTTTTGAAGTAGAGCTCTCCGTCTTGAGATTCATTTATTTTAAGGTCTGAACTACTAGAAATGTGATAAAGCATAACAGAATTAACTTTAATGAGTTAATTAAGAGTTTAAGGTCAGCATCTACATCTATTTCAATGTATCCTGGAATACTTCTGAGCACTTTGTATGATTGCCCCAGTTGCTTCCTGAGTTTTTAAGGGGTTGTTTTACATTAAATAATGTGTTATGGTTGAAAGAAAACAGCACATCTAGAGAGTCAGTAATTTATTCACTTAATTAAAAACCTTAAAATCCAATTGAAATGTACAAACAGTCCAAATACAATGACAGTAACAATTATAGTACAAAATAGTACAGAAAAAAAATATGTAATATCAATAACATTACAATTCTTACACAAAAAACCTAATATCCAGCCCTTTTTGCTGGTGCAGTGCTTACCCTCCCAGTGTTCCCACAGCTCATATGACCAATGGAGGCATCCTTCCTCTAGCAAAATGGAGCTGTTTGTCACAGCAAGTCACTCTTTATCATTTTCAATCAAGTGAAAATTGTCATAAAACTTTTCTTCTTTCCTTAAAAATGAATGATATGTCAGAAAAAACTCAGAACTTAGAACTGGAAACTAGTAAGAATAGAAGCTGACTTTGGAAAAGTTATTTTAAGGTGAACAAGAAAGGGAACAATGACAACACAAACCCATGTGGATTTTGTATAAAGAAAAAGGCAATTTGCTAGAATTTTGCACAAAACTCAGCAGCATGCTCCAACAGTTAGTTTTGTCACTAAATCCATTATATTGAAACTATAAAAAATCTGGTTTAGTATTAAGTTTTGTGCACTCTCTTGCTATTGGGATCATGTTTACTTTTTGGAAGAATGATTTGGAAGAGCATGATTTCCATGCAGTTATTCAATTCTCAATTTTATTTTCTGTTTCCATTTAAATATCCGTCACCAGCACTAATTTTCTAACACTGCTTCTTCAGTAAGTACTTACAAAGAAACACTTAAGGATGAAGATTTAATTGTGAAGAAGTCTATAACAGATAACATCTTCAACATATATTTTTTACCTTCAAATCATCAAGATAGAGCTAAGTTTTCCAATTCTTGAAGCCATTAGAATGGAAAAGCTGTATCTTAATCTCTAACAGGACAAACAGTGTCTGACCTAGGACCTTTGTGAGTTTATAAAATAAAAATAAGTCATTAAATACATTAAACAGAAATTGCTTGATAGTTATTATACTCACCTAGGACGAGACTTTGCTTCAATCTTTACCTTGATGGGAATCAAGGGATTAAAGAAAGTCATGCCTATCTCAAGTGGGAGCACTCAATATTTTGTTACAGTGTTCTCTCCCTTTTACAACCAAAACTAACAATTTCATTCTGGAGTTAAAATCACCTACCATTATTTTTTTTGTCAAAAACATCCTGACCAGTTCTATTTGCAACTTACTAGTTGCAAATCTAGTCCTAACTATATTGATACATAAATAATTTCTGCAAACAGGTTAACATCAAACATCTGATCTACCAAAATCTATCAGCACAAGGAAACTCATTACCCTAACACAAAACATCTACCATCTTTTTATAGGTGAGTGTAACATGCTAGGGGAGATCTCAGGATGAAAATAATTTGATGAATCCCGTCCCACTATTATAATCTCAAATAAACTGCAGAATTCAAGTGCCACAGTATGAAAGTCAATGTATAAATAAAATAAAAAAAAACAATTAGAGATATCTGTGGCTCAAAAGTACTTTCAGACCTTTTAAACACCAGCATATAAATAGAAATTTTAACTCTGGAGATGCCAATTCTGCAAACTCTTGGAGGTTGATAGAGAATATACTCTATACACAGCCTATTTTTATATTCATTGTCTAAGTAGCTAACACTTGATACAGTAAGCACAGAAAGCTTTATTAGATGTATATTTGTCCTTACTTCATGTAACCATTCATAAATGTTACATTTACTTCTCAAAGAATTTATTATGTCCCAGGTAGCAAAATATTTGACATATATGCAATAAGATTAGAAGCCAGAACAGAAGTAGCCCCTGCTTATTCTTTATGTGTTCATTTCATTAGTTCTGTTCTTTCAGGCAGAATGCTGAAAGTGTGAAACACATAACTTATCTGCTTAAAAAACAACAAAAACAAATAGAAGAGTATACTCATTCATGTAAATCTATATTCATTTGTGACTCCAGGAGAAGAAGTCTTAATAAAAATACTTCCATTAAAATTGCCATTTTGAGGAAAAAGAAAATCCATGCTAATATAATATCATTAGAGAAAGTGACTGCCAGTTTTGTAAGCTAGAGATGATTTTAAACTGCTTTGATTTGTCTGCTTCTTTCCTGTCTAATGGGTTATAAGAAGTAGAATTCTGAGAAAATAAGAGAAAAATTTAAGAGAAATTTGAGGTGAAATGAAAGGAACAAAAGCATGGGCTTTAAAAACTTATTTCTCACTTAGGATTTTTCAAACTGATCCTCATGGAGCTACACAACAAAAATCTTTCTGAGAAGCTCTGATCAATAATATGGAGTAGCCAACAAAGTAAGAAGATTGAAAGTCGTTCACCCAAGATTTTTGCAGAAGGCAAAGTGATTAGAAGGGCTAACTTGAAATTCAATAAACATAGCTTTGCAGTGCTTATATTTTAGGTTCATGTTAAATCAAAACACATAAACACCAAAACTTTAAAACACTTTAAAAACAATTTCTCATGGCTAGTACAACATGAATCTTCAAGCAAAGAAGAGTCATGAATTAACCAGGGAGCTCCAAAGTCTGAAGATAGTTGGTGACTCCTCTGGAACTGTACAAGAAACACAAGGTAGCTGATGCACTGAAAAGACGGACAATAACATAGCTGTAAAAGTTCTCTAAAAAGTAAACTTATCCCTATTCTGGCTATGGGAAGAATGGTATTTTCAGTTGTATTGCTGACTAGGCAAGAGAGACAAGAATTTTGCTGGGAGCTATGTTTAAAGTAAAAGAGAGATTATGTGGACATCATTCTGATTGATTCTTATAGCATGCTGGATCAGCTAAAGGCTCATACTTCTGACATTTCTGATTTGTATACAAGGAAAATGGATTTCTGTCCTCCTGTATTAGCTTAAGCATCAATACGAAATATTGCACATTAACAGGAAGTACAATTCTACCGAGCAAGCAGCATTAAAAATTATTCTATAAAAATGTTAAACCACTTTTCTTGACATAGTCTGTGATGTACTGTAATGTCCAACTACTACTTCTGCAGGTGTGAAGAACATGAATCAATGTGAGATCTGGTAATACCGCATTTTCATAGCAGATCAGCAGAGTAGTTTTGCAGCAAGTACTGGTACAGTTATGGCAGAGTGGGGACAGTTGTAATGTTTAATGGTCTCTAAATTCTCATGCTGAATGCGTTTGCATAATTGGCCTCAACAATACATAATAAGACGGATTGCTGATTCAGACCTTTTTAAAAAAAAATAATATTTGTACATCCATACCTAATCCACTCTAGTAAGCTTCCTTATATTTTCAATATCTCCCAAGCAGCTAAAAAGTATAAATTAAATGAGATTGAGTAGGTTAAATTATCACATTTTTCTAGGAAGTTTGCTAACTGCTGGGTTAATTATCAACATACAGTTCAACCCAGTATAAGTGATTTGTCTATCTTGATCTGACTATTTTAAGAAAAGATTTATTTGATCTGCAGAAAGTATTTTCATTCCAGTAATATTACATATTTATATTAATTTTACGTATGTATCCATGAAATTGGAATAACTACATTTCAGCTGGTAAGGATGATGTTAACAGCCACTGTGAATTCAGTATGGGTTCATATAGCATGTATTTATTTTGGTATTGTCTGTATAGATTTTTTTCATGAAGTTTTCCTACTTAGTAAATATTGAAGATATTCTTTCACTTATAATACATTTGATTTTATATATGCTAAGTATTTTGATATATTAAAATCAAAATACAAATGTGATGAAGTGGAAAAGATTGCCTATGCTCATGGATGAATACTGTTAAAATAAGTAAATACATTCAGTAATTCAGCTCCTGGTATAGTACTTAATCTTCAAACAATTTTCCTTTGTTATTGGTTTTTCCTCAAGTGCCACTTGACTGCCTTAAAAGAAAAAAAAGCTATTAAAGAAACCTACCAATCTCTTGTCATGTCAGAATTATTTTTGCAAGCAGTGTGTAAGGCAGGCAGAGATATTATTCTGACAATCTCCACATCTCTGAAAGTTTTTACAGAGCTGTATTAAACAACCTGACATCATCTGTGGATCTAAGTCAAAGAAAGAAATTTCCCACTATTATTTGGATAAAACCACTAATTTTATCCATATATTTTCTTCTTCAACAAGAAATATGTCTTATACAAGAACTTCTTCTTTTCAAGTCTACCTTCTGGTCATGTCAATGTTCTGATATCAATATCTACATAAAAAGTGTAAGCTAATAAGACCCGTACAAGAGGCATTTCAAAAATCCCATATTCCATATAATTTCTGGAAATTAATACAACCTTTTGCTAAAGCATTCTTATTTCATAACCAATGTGGTGTCTATCTCAAAGTACAATAACTTCTATTAAAATTCCTAATCTATGTTTAAGCACCCAGTTTATAAAAGCAAAAGTGTATGAAAAATTTTTTGAACCATACTTTCAGCAAGAGTTTAAATGATTAATGATTTGAAGAATGTGTGTATCTGAGCTTATTTATGTTTTATTCTACTTGTATCAATGAAGAAAACAAAAAATGTAAAAAGATCTTCAATCATCCTACATGGAAAATGGTCTATTCCTAGTTCACCACCTTCTTAGAGATGCTAAATTCCAATGGCTTTTTATTTTACAGTATCTTTTTTTGAAGTTTAACTTCAGGAACAAAATAGTAAAACTAACTACAGAGACCGTTAAGATGCATTTTTCTTTAACCTTACTGTAACCATTTTTATTTGAAATTTGAAACATGTATTCAAGTTGAAATTTTTGGATAATGAGTAATAGCATTTTCTTAGATTGTTAAGTAATATTGCTATTTCCTAACAAGATTCTGATATGCTCAAATGAATTAAAATTATGGATCAGTATTTGTTTTACATTTTTTAATAAGTATGTGAAGAAGCCAGCTAGCCAACTTTCACAAGTATTATTTTCCTTAACTCAGTTTTTGTGCTGGGATAAGGATTATGAAAAGAACTTCATAAAGGAAATGTTTGCAAAAATTCAATACAATAATTTTGTATTAGAATCATAGAACAATAATTTTGGATAGGGGCTCATTTTTGTAGAATCGTAGAATCATAGAATGGTTAGAGCTGGAAGGGACCTTAGAGATCATCAAGTTCCAACCCCCCCGCCATGGACAGGGACACCTCCACTAGAGCAGGTTGCTCAAAGCCCCATCCAGCCTGGCCTTGAATACTTCCAGGGATGGGGCATCCACGACTTCCCTGTTCCAGCTCCACCACCCTCACTGTAAAGAATTTCATTGCAATATCTAATCTAAATCTCCCCTCTTCCAATTTAAAACTGTTGCCCCTTGTCTTGTCACTACGCTTCCTGACAAAGAGTCCCTCTCCAGCTCTCCTGTAGGCTCCCTTCAGATATTGGTAGGCTGCTATGAGGTTTCCACAGGGCCTTCTCTTCTCCAGGCTGAACAACCCCAGCTCTCTCAGCCTGTCCTAGCGGGACACCTAGGGAAGGTGCTCCATCCCTCTGATCATCCTCATGGCCCTCTGCTGGACCCGTTCCAACAGGTCCATGTCCTTCCTGTGTTGAGGACTCCAAAGCTGGATGCAGTGCTCCAGGTGGGGTCTCATGAGAGCAGAGTAGAGGGGTAGAATCACCTCACGAGACCTGCTGGCCACACTTCTCTTGATGCAGCCCAGTTGGCTTTCTGGGCTGTCAGTGTGCACTGCCAGCTCATCTACCATTTTGTCTAATCTCATGGTCAAAGCAGAGCTATTTTCAAAATAAGATCATGTTGTCTAGGATCTTGGCCGAAGTTGGAGTTTTCACAACCTCTGCCCTGACAAAAGGCAACCTACTTTGGTAGTTAGGCAGTCCAACTATGAAGATTCTGTTTTCATGAAATCGAGTTTGTAATTTCCCCTTCTGCAACTTGCATGGATCGTCTCTTTTCCTTTTGCTGTGCACCTCTGAGAAGAGTCTAGCCCTTAGTCTATCTTTAGCTTTTTCTCAAAGGTTAGAGGGAGTAGCATCAAAATTATGAACCAGACTGCATTCAGATGCTGTCTGGTCTGATGGATGTGCGCATGTCCAGTATCAGCAATAACACCTTAACTCAGTTGTCCTTTATTGCGGGCTGCACTTTTCTGAACTTGAAGCTGACCCTTCACCTTGTCTTTCTCTGGATGATGATTATTGTACTGTCACCAGAACTTATCAGTCAACAGTCCAGCTCTGCTTGGGTATGATGAACTGCACCCAAGCACTGTCTTGCCTATGTCCTTGATTACTAACTGGACTTTCCTCATGGAGCAGCTCTTGCTGTCCCCTGACAGCCTGAGCAGAGTTTGAAATTAAAAACTGTGTCTAAAAGGGCACTGAATACTTCTGCTTTTTCTATGTCCTTTGCCTCTAAGACACAACATATTTTGTCAACAGGAGAAGAGTTTTTTCTTGGACTTCCTTTTTACAGCTGACATACCTCTAGATGCCCTTCTTTTGTCCTTCACACCCTTTGTTAGTTTCAAATTTTATCAAGGTTTTCCCTATATACCCATGTGATATTTCTATGTTACTCTTTGGCAGGCTCCAAAAGAGGAGGAGCCTTCTTCCCCTGCAGAAGGGGACCTCTAACTGCCTTTGTCCATTCCTTTCTCCTTGTGGCACTCCTTCAGACATGGATTAGGTACAACTGGCCAAGGTTGTTGGGTACACTCCCCAGCAGACTTTCTTTCACATGTTCTGTTACTGTTCTCTTACCATGTCTGTAGCTTGTCTACAAATGAACATCTGCAGGCGGCAAAATCTGTTGCCAGAATTCACAATCCTCCAGTTCTGTTATGGTAAGAGGTTATTTATTCATATTATAGTTATTCATCCAGTTATTCATCCTTCTGATGGGCTCCCCACTCCTGTGCAATGTAGGACTTGGATTTCTGCCTCTCCACTGGCTCTGTGAAAAGAGAAACATTTCCTTCTTTTTGCATACATAGGTGGATATCATGAAGCAGGTCACATCCTGAAATCTTCCATTGCTTCATTAGAAAATCTGCTTGAAACAAGGACTGTTCTCTCAAGAGCTGCATATACATTAAACTCACCTCCTTATAGGACCAAAAGACTTCTACTAAATTTCTGAATAATAAAGCCAAATTTCTGAATAATAAAATCCCCCAAAATCATGGCTTGGATATTTTAATGCTTTTTTTTTTTTTTCTGATTTGTCTTGTTATAGCAGTATTTTACAAAAAAATATAATAATTCCAATTTCATATTTATTATGAAGTGCAGAAAATATGTGAATTATAAAGATTAGCAAAACTGTAGAATGGGACTTCAATCCAGTGAGACAGTGAAAAAATGAAGCTGGAAAAATATCATTGTGATATGACAAATGCAGTGTTTTAGTAATTAAGTATTAATGATAATCAAGGTACTTGATAGAAACATAATGTGCCATGCTGCAACATTGGAAGTTTAGAGGTTTGGGGTTGGGTTGGTTTTTTTTTTATGTAACACTGAATTGTACTGACAGTATCTGGATATATTGCAGAAATGTAATTTCTTGGTTATTCCAGTTTGATGGTAGAAGAAGCAGAGATATTGGCTCAGCAATATCCTCCAAGCTTTCTCACTGTCCTCAAACAGCCATGACCTGGAATCATCCTGGATGTGACATTTACTGTCTTGAAAGAGAAAACACACTTTTTACTACACTCAAGCTACTTTACTACCTATGAAGACATGTACTGTTAAAGTGACCTTTTTCCCCTCTGGTTCTTGTAGATAGTGAAAAGAATTAATGCCATTTTGGGATGCTTTGTGTGTCGCTATCTATGTGCTGAGGTGAGGGCAATAAAAAGGCAAGACAGAAATATCTGAATAGATGAGTAGTCCCTTCAGGACAAGTAGGGGTTCTGATCCTTATTTCAATTATTATTTTTCTTTTTAACCAGTCAAGATAAAATATGAAATGATTATAGATTTAGATGGTGCTAAACTGGTCAGATGGGATTTTTGCTCGCCAGAAAACTAAAAAAAAAAAATATATTTTTGTCTGTTGCCCTTTTGAACTAAGATTCTTGCTTGGGTGGCCACACTGTGGTTCAGAGGAGGATGCACTGACCAAAGATACCTGTTTTCCCCTTTGCCTTTGGTTTGATTTTTTGGTATTTGTCTGATCTGTGGAAAAGGTGCATTCAGTCACCTCA
The DNA here is from genome assembly GCA_004320125.1 of Scolopax mira. Taxonomy (NCBI): domain Eukaryota; kingdom Metazoa; phylum Chordata; class Aves; order Charadriiformes; family Scolopacidae; genus Scolopax; species Scolopax mira. The sequence goes on along the minus strand of BJBW01007065.1, from coordinate 13,805 downwards.
AACTAAGAAAATCCTAGGATGTTTCATGTGACCCCACTGTTAGATTATTAAGCAAGAGATAGATAATGACTACAGCAGAGTTTGTTCAGGGGAGGGTCAAGCAAGTTACATCCTATGGGAAGAATGGTGTTAATCACCTCCTATTGATTCTCTACCTCCCTGTGGAACAGGCACACAGCTATCTTAAGCAAACTCTTCCACTATTCAGAAGTTCGTTTTTCTCTCTATTGACTTTCTAGGGAAAGTAGACATTTTAGTTAGACTTCCTCTCACCCTTCTCATCCACTTATTAAAATTTGAGTTCGTAATAAAGTTAAGGTCCAAGATGAGCATATTGTAATATTTTATGAACTACAAAGTAAGGTGAGAGACTAGAAAGATGTAAGGATAAATGCACAATTCCTAGAAAGACAGAAATAGAAAATATTGAGCTGAAAATGTTTCTTCAGGTAAATTAAAATGAAATGGAACTACCCTGCACCGTGAATGCTACAACAAACTGTGACCTGTGTGGTTAAAAGCTGTCTTTCACATTTACATTTTATTCTCTCCATTACACCAGTATAAGCCTGTAGCACTCAGCAGAGTGCTATCCGACTAACTAAAGACATTTATTTTTCTATAATTGTCTCTGATAGCTATTAAAGATTACGCTTATTTTCAGTATTTTTTCTATTATTAGCTGGTTTACAATTGTCAGGTTTTAGATAGTACCTGATTCCATAAAATTAGCATAAATTAGTACTAAAATGAGACATTTTAGAACCATAGTGGGTCATTGGTTTTTTTTGTTTCTATGTAGTAGTTTATAACAACATTGAGACATTCTCAAAATTCACTTATCTAGGAAAAAAAGAAGCTAGCTTTGCACCAAAAATAATCTGTGTAGAAAACAGAAATGTACCATGGATGTCTTTAAAAGTTGGTGACTTTTATCATAGCAATGTGATTCTGATTTTAAAAGTTATATGTACATGTCATAATTACTAATTTTCAAAAGATTTTAAAAACACATTTCTAATAATTCATATGGGTTTGGGCTAACACCAAACCCCAAGAACTTTACTAATCATCCAAGCATGAGTTGAGTGATATATTTTCCTGATAAAATATTTCAGAAAACTCTAGGTTTTCTGAAAAGTTAGGTCTGAGTTTCAAATAAGAAGTAAATTCATTTAATACTGTAAACCAGAACGTGAAGAAACAAGTAATGGAAAATTGCAAATTACTTCTCTTGTTTGCCAAGGTAGCTGGACAATAGATTGCTAGTATCTTCAGTACTTTTTGGAAATAAAAATTCCCACGTGGCTACCAACTGCACATAATGTTTCCAAATCTGGTGCACCTACAGTAGCTCCTACAAATATATCATAAAGCATTTGAGGTTGAGCCTTGGTGCAAACATGGTAAAATGGGATTGTTAAAACATCTGCAACTATGTGGGAACTGATAAGTGGAATTTATACTTGAGAATGTAATGAAAGTTGACACCTATTTCTGACTTGACTGTATCATAGATTGCCTGCAGCATGATAACATCACCATTTCTAGCTGGTAAAGATGTATTTGCTGAAGGTGAAAATGTCATTTAAACAGTTGATACCTTTCAAATAATCTAAGCTAGATGCCTTGTACTGTTCTTAACTTGAAATTCTGGACAAAGAAATAATGCCTCTCTGATTATTAAGTCAAGCCATACTATACATTTGCAACAACACACATTGCTATCTGTAGAGGAATTTGACTTGGAATGGCAAAGATTCATAATCAAATATTGCTGCAAGTCTGTGTATAATAATTACCTATATATGGACCTGTTTTAAAAACATATTTTCATTTAGACAGGACCTAAAACAATCATATCTTCTTTTACAATAGAAAAAAAAAAAAATAAAGAGAGAGAAATTACTAACTTGCTCACATGTGAGAAGTAAATTATATGTTCCCAGCTGATGCTAAAAAAAGACATTTTTATATAAACTAAAAGTAATATGCTCAGATGTAATTCCAATCTTATTTTTATTTTTATGAGAAATGATATTTAAGAGTGCATAAAACTAACTCTTCCATTCAGACACATTTTTTTTTTAAATTAAAATGAGGTGTTCACTAGCTTCCATATCTCCAGCTTCCAAACTTCCTCCTCTATCCCCAAATCAGGCGTTTGTTAACAGGACAGGACAGCTTCTTACATTCATAGTGATGTGCTAATTCAACTAATCAAAATTTCTATTCTGTCTTTTTGTTTATCTTTTTCTGAAACTTGTTTTTTTAACTCTTATTCTCTTTCCTTATTCTATTTCCAAGCCAACATCTCATTATTCATCACTCTACCATTTCTTGTTCTTCCCTTTTTTGCATCTTTACCTTTTCATCGTGTTCATGCCAATATCTGTCAGATAGCTATCAAGACAGAGAGACAGGAGCCAAGCATGGTTGCATGGCTAGCAGAGTTGGGACCTTGCTGGCCAGGACCTGTCCCTCTGTCTGTCCATTGCAGCACTCCAGAACTATTTGTTCCCCATGCTGCATGTCTTGCATACAGGTGTTTGAGCTAGACACTTGGTCATACTGCGCTCAGAAGGCAAATATGAGGGCTGTGTCCATCACACTATTTTTCTACACACTTACTTTCTGCCTTCTCTGCTTCAGCTTCAGCCTCTAGTCACCATCCCACACAGAACCTGCTTTGATGCCAAAGATGTTCTTTCTTCACTTAATCGAGTGTATCCTGTCTCTTCCCACTACTCCCAAATTCTCATAAATTGTCCTGTAATGATAAAAACCATAAACAATATGTAGTTTTATGTAATTTTATGTAGTCATAAAAAACAAACTGCTGTCTACAATGTCAGAGACATATGGACCCTCAAGAGGAATGTGCTGCTATGTGATCCTTTCCCCTATTCCAGAAGACTAGAGGAAAAGATATTTGACCTTGGATGCCCTTTGCCCAGCCCCAGGGCACTGTAGTCACTCCTGATGCACTCAGAGCAGTATCTTTGGTGCCCATGTGAATGAAAAACAAAGGCTTGCAGTCCACAGTCAAGATAGGCTTAATCAGTCCCTCTGTAACTTCTGGGATCTGAGACCTGTTAAGCAACAAACTTCATGAGACAAAAAGTCATACAAGAAGATGGCTACAGAAGGGAGTCCTGGTGCCTACTACACACTGCTTCCTGTCAGTGACAATGTATTATTTTGCTGGTGCAGCAGACAAAGAAGGAACACCCCTTGTATTACCAGAAGTCACAGGTTTCTAGACTCCCTTGTCTTGTGGGTCTTCAGCCACTAACCATTCAGTATAGATATTGCACTGAAGCACCCTTCTGCTGAGAGAGTCTTTTCATCGCAGAGTAGAGAGTAGATGGATTATTCAACGCTATCTGGAGCAGGTGGTTTGAAAGCTGAAGGCACTGAATGTTTTGACTGCTGAGGTCTTGCATAACAACCTGTTAAACCTGTCGTTTTTTGTTAGAAACAACATCTTATCTTGTGGAAGAAAGGACTTAGCCCCATGTCTTAAGGAAAATGTTCAAGGCATCAAATTGAGAATGGGTTGAGATTTTAAGAAATATTGCCTTCTTAACTTTTTTGATGACCTCCTGACTTTTGGTGTACTTTTGCATACCTGTCCCTCATTCCCCTGTCTTTTGTTTGGGCAGATTCAGCTGTGTAAAATGGGAGCTCAAGAGTTCAACAACTATGATGCAGAATGTTATGGCACAAGGCCTTTTGTATCTGAAACTTTGACTATTTCTGTCTCATCAGACAATGGATCACTTTTTTCTCCTCCTTGAACCTGTACTACTTTTACATTCTCTGGTCTCATTCAATCTGCTCCTGCCTTCCAGGAGTTCTCTCTTTTGAGACTTCTCTTTTGCATTTCTCTCTCTCTCACGCAGTGGTTAAAGTGCCTAACTTAGAAAAATCAACTCTTGAAAGTTTGGTTTTTTCTTCCAAAGATTAACTCTTCCTGTCCATCCGATAAATGTCTCCACCTTCATGCCCCCAAAAGAGATACCCTTGAAATTCAAAGTACTTACATGTTATTTAGGTGCTGCATTGAATTCCAATATATTCAAACCATTTTTCATTTACAAGTTTGAGAAGTATAACTTGTAATGATTTCAGTTCTGTTCTTAGCACTCTTTTCCCTACTGTTGGCATTGCTGCTTTTCCTCTCAGCAGGAAAAGCGGTGAGAAACCTATTGCTAATGGCTAAAGTCCCTCTGAACAGCATTTATTTACCCTTTCTCTGTGTTGCCCTGAATGTCAGCTAGTCATTCACACCAGTAAAATTACAGGCAAGCAGATACAAATTAGGGAATATACAAAAGGAATAATAGATAAACGAGCAAACTGATTTTTGGATCAAGCCTTTTGAGTGTAGGATTATCTGTCAGTATATTTTCTAAACTAGTTCCACTAAAACATCACTTGAAGCTATTTAAGTGTTTATTATTTTTTCTACATGTAAGAAATAAGACAAATGCTATATTAACAGTAAAAATAAGACATAAGAAATAAGACAAATGCTATATTAACAGTAAAAATACTAAATAGTAAAAAAAAATGTTGCATCTTAGATGCAATCAATGAACTGGTAAACTACAGAAGTGATAATACTAATGTACTTGGGTAAAAAAAAGATGTGCAGTGCATGAGTATGGTGGAAATTGCTGCAATGAGGAAAAAGTTGCCTCGTGGAACAAGATGGAAATGATAAAGAGAGTTTCAAAACAGGTAGAAGAACATTATTATCTATTCTCTAATGTTCATTTCCATTAAATTAGCTAATCAAAAGTCCACAGTGATCATATTTATAATTAAAAAACATGACAAGAGTCTGTAAAAAAACCTCAACACTGCTATCACAGTATCATTGTTATTACTTTCAAGGGTCCTACAGGACCAACAGGGAATTTTTACCTCTGTGCCTGTAATCACCAGGGGTTTACACAGTTCACAGGAAAAGCAAGTTAAGAGTTTCTTCCGCCTTGACTAGTTGTCACAGAAAATAGATAAGTCATGATTTATGGAAGGAGAAAAAGGAAAAGGCATTATACCCACAAAGACTTCCTGAAGAGTGTGATGTTTTCCTACAAGCTACCAAAGCATTTCATTGCTGTGTAGCTCCCACTTCCCAGGCTGAGGCTGTCTATGCCGTGTTTCAGATTCCAGTATGGAATTGGGAGCAAGTATAGGGTTTACTTACTGATAGCTCTTGCAAACTGTCAAATTTAATAATGCAGACTATGTCAGCCAGATTGTTATACTGAGTTCCATGTGAAGAAAAAATAATAAACACAGTTATAAGATGTTATTCAACAGGGAATGATTTCTAGATGGAAATTGAAGTAGCAGCTTTCATTTATGTTCTTATTCTTGTAGGTGAGCCAGGTAGTTATGCCTACAGTTATGTTTGTCTGATACTTTCCCATTACAAAACTCTGCTTTCAGTTGCTTATAGTTTTGCCAAGCTTCAAGCATATGAGCTGCCTCAGGCTATCTTATTATTTATTTATTTATTAATTTGTACGTTTCAACAAAAACAGGAATCTTCCCATAACTGACATCTAGCCACTTGGAAGGTTATCCAGAAGTGTGTAGTAATGGAAGTTGTTCTCACACTAGTCAAGACTTCCATGTGATTTGCACAGGTTCTGTGAACCCCCAGTAAGAAGTAACAGTGATGAGCTGTCTGCTGTAAGTATATGAAATGTTATAAAGTGTAAGGAATTTAAGAATCCTAGTCTCCAGAAAAGTACTGCAAAAAATCATACATGGGTGTTTGCCAAGAAATAAGAACTGGAAAAGCCATTAAGGAAATGAATAATTCTGCACTGGATATGGTATTTAGATGACAAAATTTTGAGTAATGATAAGGAAAAAATATCATAGGAAAAAATCAAAAGGGAAAAAACACATAGCTGTTTATTGTGACATACAAAGTACTGATCTATCATCCATCTGTAAGGAAGAGAGATTTTGGAGGTATGGAAATGAAAGTCTGAAGGTACAATCTGGGGTCTTGGAATGAGAAGAGAGGGGAATGGTACTTTGCAGTCACACAGATAAGCTCCATCATGTGAGAGGGAACATGTGTTTGCCAGCTGATTCTAGTAGAGAGCTGCAGTGTCCCTAAATCTCTGTCATCACTACATGAAAACAAAATACAATCCAATGGTTTTGGGTGAGATTTGGGGGTTCTTTTTTTTGAGTTTTGGGGAGGGGGTTGAGGAGTGGATTTTAAGTTTTCCATTTCCTCCTTTTTTTGAGTGTTCAACTATGGCAACTCAAATGTCATGCTTTTTAAATGTCCTTGTGTTTGTGTTTTTTTTTTTTTAAATATTTTTTTTTTATTTATATACCAATGGAAATGTGTTAGCTGCTTTATAAGAAAAATACCCATCCCTGATGAAGAATGTAAAACCTGAAATGTAAAAAAAAAAGATCAGCAACATGACCAGGGCAGTGATAAGCTTACTTCTTACTAATTACATGACTGTATGATTATTCTATAAACCATGAATACTACCTTGAGAGATTATCTTACTGTATATTACAACTTTGTGATGGTACTTGTCTTCAAAGCAGAAATTATTCATGCTGTACAACAGAGCTGTAATAGAAAATTCTAAAAGAAAGTCCCTTTGACTTTGGGATTTGTCTTCCATTTGAACTGGAAAGCCTTCATTTTACAAGAATAGCTCTTGCTTTCCCTTTGACAAACTTCAGTTTAGAGAAGTAAATTTTTGTACTGAAAGAATTTTAAGTTATTGTATGAGAAGTGAACTTTTCTCCCCCATGTTATATAGAAATGTGTTAAGTAAAAATGCCTATAACTTAGTAGGAATTCCTATTTTATTCTTGTTATGAACATTGTAAGTCAGATGTTGTTGCCACAAACTCATAGTAAAACCTAACAAAATTTTAAACTCTTGGTTTGTATTTTCCTAAAGACAACAATTGCTGTGATATTTTCTAGAATCAGGGATAAATACTGTTGACTAAGATTTTTAAAACAGACAATGAATGTCACAGGTCTAATTCCTATCATTTTAGCTGAAATGGAGCTTTTTGACAGTTGAGAATTTTTTCTTTTCATGTCCAAGTTTATAAGTCTCTGAGAGGAAATGTCTCTGATACTAAAGATGTTCTCTTTAGTACAATTCTCCAGATGTTGCTGCCTTTGGGTCAGAAAAAAAAAAAAAGATTTTGTCCCAAGTTCTCCATTCCCACCCATTATTTCTACTAGTTGAGAAATTTTCCTTCCTTTCCTCTTGCTTGAGGGGAAGAAAAAGAAACACACACAAAATAAACAAAAAATCCACGCAACCCAAAAACCACAAACCAGAAATTTCTTGAATTATTTACGCTTTACATATATGTTTGTCCCTCCTCACTTTGTCTCTAAGGGATGTTTTAGCAGAGATTCTGCACATTCATCTCAGATTCATTTTTGCAGTAAAGGCTTCCCATATGCCAACACCCACATCTAAGGAAAGCCTTGGAGTACAGAGGATTTCAGGAGGATGTTTTACTACTTCGGTTGAGATTGAAAATTTGTCTTTCAAATTTTATAGAGACTTTTGTTCATTTACCAAAATAAAAAAAGGAAAAAAAAAATAAGTAATCTACTCCCTTTTAAAAGCTAACTGTTGAACACTTCTCAAACTATTTGGCACATGCTAGTTAGCAGTATATTATCGCTAATTTCTTTGTAACACACTTGGCGATGTAAGAAAGCTTGCTGTATAAACAAAACAAAAAAAATACACCAAATTGTTTATCACTCTATTCAGATCATTATGCTTTAAGCAGATCATTATATATCCCTTATACAGATGTGTTCTTAGTCATATCCCTACATTTTTATTTAGTTCATATGCAGTTGTTTTAAAGAGGTAGCTGCAAATTTAAATCAGACCAAACTTTTTTCTTTTTCTTCTTTCTATCAGAACACACAGGTTCTTCTTCTCATTGCATGACACTTGTGGAGCTGGAATGGATGAAACTGTCTTCAGGGCAGGAATGGATCGTGTGTGTGTTCTAAGCTGTTATATTGAAGTTTTATTGCCTCATTTCCAACTCATCTCTTACTCTCAGCATAAAATCCTGCCCAAAGCTTATCTTGGTACAAAATTTTAAAGCAGAGGGGTGGCAGTAAAAAAAGAGAGAGGGAATATAATAGAGAAAAATCAGTCTGATTTTATTCCAGTTTAATAAAGAGATGTAGCCTTCTAGTGAAGCAGGTAATTTCTTATTATCTGTAGGTAATTAATTTTGGCAATTATTTTACTACTTCTACAGTCTTCCTGCTGTGAAAATACATCTTCATCAAATGTAGTGGACAGCAGCATACAATTTCAAACAAAACTTAGATTTGAAGATAGATAACTATTGCAGCTCCGTATCTAAACATGTCATTTTCTTTTGGAGCCTGCATGCATTTTTATTCTCCTCTCCTGCTTAGAAAATGGAATGTTGATGGGACTGTATCATCCACACTACCTTTCTGCATCTGTCTATTGCAAAAGGCATGAAATGGAACGCTCCGCTCTATCATTGATTTGTTGCCAGCGTAATCTGCTTTATTCCAGTCACAGTCCAACTGTTTCTCCACCACCACATTATTTCACAATTTCTCTTCCCCAAAGCTGACCATGCATTATGAACAAGTCAGATGTGTTCATTCGGCTTTGATTTTTATACCTCTTTTAAATCAATACCTCAGTGATTGATTTTCTAAAATTTAGGAGTCAGTGGACTGTGTAACTGAAACAGCAAAGAGGGTAGGTGGAGGATTTTCAGTCTTGATTGAAATAAACACCAGGTGCTATATTGTGATTTTAATGATTCATAGAAACAAATTAAACGTCCTGCAATATCATTTGTTATTGTACCTGCTCTCTTTATTTAAATAATACATTGAGGCTTTCTCACTTCTCAGTCATATTAGGGACTAGCAGGCAACAGAACATATAAACACTTATTTAAACTGTCTTTTTACAGCAAGTTCATTTCAGTTAGAAATGCAGCAGTCCTCTTTTTAAGCTATTCTCTTGAATTGTTTACTTGTGCATTTTAGACAGTGTACCAAAACATAAAGGTGGCTATAGCAGAACAAACCAGTGCTCTAACAGTCCAATATTCTGTCTAGCAAGAGTTAGCATCAGATGCTACAGAGGGAGATGAAATTCTTCCACTTGAGTATTACTACAGTATGAGAGAAGTGGGGAATTCTAGATTTTGAAAATTATTAGCTAACATCTTGAGAATTAATAATCCGTGTAAATTTCCTGAGCAGCTACATAAATTCAAGCATCATTTCATTCCTATAGGATGTGTTATATATCTCATTGGAAGTTGGTGGCAAAATTTTTAACTTTCTGATTCAGAATAAATTAGCTACATGTCTAATATTTCTGCAATTTCCAGGAGACAGTTGGAAGCACCTAGCTGGAACACTTCATCTCCTCTTTATGTCGTCTATATGCACTATGTTATCTATACCGCTATAGTTTTTCTTACTCTTTTATAAAGGGAAATATTTCTTCTAGACTACTTAAAATAATACTGTGTAAGTCTCTTGTCAAGAAGAATAAATCTGTGTGCCTAATGTTCTAATCATAATAACAGTGTATTTGACAGCACATAGATCTATTCTAATATGCGACTTTGAGATGCATTTATAAATTTAATTCAATAACTGGAAGATATATGTAAGATATATGATAGTTCCTTATGATGATATTATTTGACAGTATCTGACTAGTGTTCTTTCTCAGTATATTGCTAATTTTATTATTTCTTTTTTTGTTCAACCTCCATCTCAAAGCTTTAGTGGGATGCAATTTATGTAGTATAAGACCTCAGAAATTTAGATGTTTTTCCATGGCTTTTCATCCATATTCTTTCAATAATTAGCTGAGAGAATTGTCATTAAGAGATTGATTCCTTTTATTCAAAGATAAAATGAAATAATTGTCTATAAAGAGTGTCTTAAAGCACCTGATAGATAGGATGAAATTTAAGTATGTGAATTATTCAACTGATTTTAATTACAGCATGGTTAGTTAAAAGGAAGAGAAAAAGAAACCTAATGACTCCTGATATATTAAAGGACTGGATGTTTATTTTATGGAGAACAAAACAGTCCTCAAAACAATTATGTTAATGGAAAACCTCTGATTAACAGTGGTATAGAATAACACACCTTTGTATTATGTGCAATAGAGTATTCCTTTCACTGTAATCTCTAACCATAATGAAAAGAAAAAAAAATCAACAGCCACAGGACAATGTAAATTCTGATTACCTTAGTTGTTGTATTTGTGGGCCAAATTTACCCTCTTTCAAATTCCATATTCCAGTGTATTCATGTCCCACAATTTGCACAAAAGGCCTTAGCCCTAAAAGATTTGGCAAGATACATAGTCTTCACCCCCCTGAAAAAGCTGTGGCTAAGAAAGAAGGAAGGATGGATGGACATAAATAAAACAGAAGAATTCAGAAAGTTTAAAGAAAGAGGGAAGCTGCATTAGTAAAAAATATGCATACTCTGTTTCCCCTAAGCAGCTGGAATAACACTGAAAGAAAAGCACAACTATATCTTTATCTTTTTGGAATTGCCTAGCTGTTTGTGGGGTTTTTTTGGTGGTGTTGGTAGTGGTTTTAAGTAGGTCTCTCAGACCATGAGATGAAATCTTTTCAGACAACACTTCTCTAGGACTGCGAGCATAATATGATCTTTAGGTCCATGTTTAGGTGCTAGTTTCATAGATTTCCCATAATAGTGAATGACTAGAGGGAGACGGTGATTTAGAAGTTTACAGTAATTCAGATGCTCTGAATTTTCTTGTGAAATAATTCATTTTTTACACAGACTATAAAGAAAGCCTGGTTGTAATATATCCCTAATTTAGGCTTCCTAATATTTAGATTCCTAATATTACTTGGCACAAATGGGCATGTTGACTTTCACAGGTTCTGATGGTAACTGTGGAAAAAAGGTATCCCACAACTGAAAAACATAATTAAAAAAAATGTCATTTTTGTTTGTTTGGAGAGTAGCAGAATAAGCATTCTAAAAATTGTCAACAAGTTTAATTAACAGTGTCTGACTGGACTAACTTATGTCTAATAAAAGCAGAGGAAAAAGATAAATTTTGACTGTAGGTCACCACGACTGTTTCTATCACTTCTGTTATTTTTGTTTCCATAGTTGAAATATGAAGGAAGTGTGGCTACGATAAACACCGATAGCTTTTCATCAATGTCAGTGATGCAAATCAGTTGAGACTTGTGTATCCCTGTTGGGAAATCTTACAAGGAGAAAAACTGTGATAAAACATACATTAAGGAACTAAAATGAAGGCTAAAAGTTCTATTAGAGGCTACAATTGAATGTCATAATGAGGAGATTATGACTTTCCCTTTATACAGGTGTATAAAAGCTTCAATCATGTAAGGAAGTGTTGAAACATGCCTAAGTGTTGTAGTCAGAGTCCTTTAATATTTTTTAAAGGTTTAAAACTATTTGGCCTGGGTCAATGGGTATGAATTAACAGAATTTATGTACTTTCCTGAAAATACAACCACATTCTACACGCTGCTAAGAGTTCCTCCTTTGCCTCTTGCTATATTTCTTTTATGTTTACTGTGTTCAGATGATGTACTACGACTTATAGACAGTATGGAAAAACTTGTACGTAGTCACTCACTTTCTAACACCCACATACTGGGTGCATCAAATCGTATCTACTCTGATGGGAGTTTACCTTTCTCTGATGGTCTCTTCTTCAACTGGACTCTGGGTAGATGCAAGTCAGATTACTGTCGGTACTGTGTCTACAAACTGGGGTGCAACTTATTACTCAACAGCAGCAATTATTTTTCTGTAATGGAAAATCAGTATCTTGATACATTTCTGAGAGTTGAGATATACACATCCAATTATGAGGCACTGAGAAAATCCACAACATCCAGTAGTTTTGTCTACAATATTCTTCTGTATACTGAGTGACTACAATAAACTGGTCAATCTGATTTGAAATATGCTGCTAGTTTGAACCATAGGGTTTTTTCCTTAGTAACTAGCGAGCTTTCACAATATTTTAAATAACATTCCATAAAACCAGGTTAACTAATATTCAGTCAGTTTTTGAAACAAAATAACAATGGTGGTAGATTGAAGTATGAATTTAACTATTTAATACGACACATGAGAGATGAGAACTGTAAAAAATATTTTCATATCAGCACCAAATCTTCTTTACTGTTTTGCATTTTATAGAAATCCTCTCAGGAACTATTGTGTAATTCATAGATTACAAAACTTTAAAGGGAAAGGGAACATTTTTTCAAGGACTATAAATATAATCCAGTGAGAACTGAACTTCCTATTTGCATGGCCAGAAATATTCACCTGAAACTTTCTTGTATTAAACAATTTTCCCCCTGAAATTTTATTTTCTCCCCAGTAAATTATTCTATTAAATAATGCTTTTTAAGCATTTTCTTTCAAAATTAGTATTGTGGTGGGCTTGTGATTTAAAAACCTTGGAAGAAAAGAAAAGCAGACGTTCTCCTCAGCTGAAGACCTTGTTAACATTTATCCTGCCGTTTCTATTTAGTCCATTTAATGGCTCTACTGCAAGAATAATTTGCTGATTACCAGGTGTTGGCAAAACTTCCTATTTCTGATAATGTGATGAATACTGCATCTAAAGGCTTGATTCATCATTGCGTTTTTCGAGTGCCATCTGGATGTCTTGCCTCTGTGAAACCTGCTGATAGAAAGCCATTTTTTAAAAGTTCTCAAACTTGCTATATTTCTCCAGTCATGTCCCAGTGAAATGCTCTGTGAAGAAGAGCTTCTTTATAATTCTAAAGAGCTTTCTACATACCTGCTTTTACATCTATATAACTTCATAGTCACTTTATATTAAAATGTGGCAATGCAGTGGTTTTTTATATAATTTTTAAATGTTTTAATGTGCTGGATTGATCTATGCATAAAGATGGGAAGTTGCACACAAACTCCATTGCCCAATTCTTTCACAGCACAGCTTTCTAATGTTTAGGACTCCTAGCAGCCTGTTCATTATGTTTTATGCAACAGAAATCTCTGTATAGGTATCTAGAGAATAGTTGGAATACATTAATAAATAGCTTTTGGAAAACAATGTGATCACCATTTCATTAATTGCATAAATAGATTCTGAATCTTTCTTTTTACTGATGAGAAGAAATGCATTAGATCACTGCATCAGCTGGCAGACATAATAAAGATCTTGTGCTGCAAAGAAATTAAATATACTCTTTGTTTAAACTGAGAATATAGTAGTGTTCACATAAATTACCTGAGGCAGCCACCCAGCACGTGGATTGCTTCCTAAGGTGGATAAATACTTTACAGGTAGAACATTTTCAATAACAGACACTGTTCACCTAATATAATTTAGAAGAACTGAGATTGCCTATACCAGCATCTCCTGACATTTTAGACATGCTTGATTTCCTGTGTCCTCCAGGTAAGGCATCACTGTGGACTGGGTGGTTTACAAGGATGAATACAACAGTGCACATAGTTTTGTGGAGGTTAGATGTGAGACAGAGGGTAGAAACTGACCTTGAAATTCCCGTCCAAGAAAATATTCCTTTAATAGTTTCAAGCATCTAAGTGAGACATGTAGGTTCAGGAGCAAAACAAAGATTTTTGAAAGGACCACAGTGTGACGAAACGGGGAGAAAGGACTTCACTGCGAGGTTCAAATTAATTTATTTGGACTTCACTC